>JAVYIG010009770.1:0-75044 GCA_035222895.1 Strongylocentrotus droebachiensis | reverse complement strand
GACCATTTTAATTCTTCAACTATCAAAAGTCCTAAGCACTTGGTGAATTTAACTCTTTTGATCAAATTGCCGTTTAATGAAATGGTGAAAGATTCAATTTTCTTGAGATTAGCAGGAGAGCCTATTAACATGACACAAATTTTTTCAGTGTTAAGAACAAGACGATTTCCCTTAATCCATGCTATGACTCTGATTAACGCAACAGTTAATTTGTCTACCACAACAGTTGCATCATTTGCAATGACGGTAAGTGTCGTATCGTCAGCATACATATCTATGATACCTTCAGGAGTACATTCAGGTAGACTATTAACTTATATTGAAAATAAAAGGGGACCAAGAATTGAACCTTGTGGCACACTTAATTTGATGGTTGATTGATGCGACTTGGCTCCTTTGAATTGGGTCACTTGTTGTCGAACCCCTAAATATGATTTGAACCAATAAATAGTCCTATTCAGGGCGTACGCAGGGGGGGGAGGTCAAACCCCCCCCCTTTGGTATTTTTATGTATGTAAACCCCCCTAAAAAAAAACCTAAAACCCCCCCCCCCCCCTTTGTTTTGTTTTTGTTTTTTTTTTTTTTTTATTATTTAAAAAAAAAAAAAAAAAAAAAAAAAAATATACCACGGCTAACCTTAATAAGGTGACCTTCCCCCCCCCCCAACGACAAAAAATGTCAAATTTTGAAATTTCGAGACCAAAAAAAAAAAAAAAAGTGTCCGCTTACCCCCCCCCCCCCCCCCCCCCCCCCGCCCCTCCCCCCCCCCCCCCCCCCACTGAGCGACTTTTCGGCCGGCGCGATTTTCTAATTTTCGGGAGCAAAATATTTTAAAACCCCCCCCCCCCCCCCCTTGAAAAAATCCTGCGTACGCCCCTGGTCATATTACTACAACCTATACAAGCTAGTTTTTGTAGAAGTACTTCATGGTCAACAGTATCAAAAGCCTTACGAAGATCTATGAAGGCAGCTCCAGAAATTTCTTTGTTATCAATATTCAACGACCATTGATTTACAAGTTTTGCAAGGGCAGTAGCTGTTGAATGTTTAGGTCTAAAACCAGACTGATTAGGGTGTAATAATTGATTTACATCCAAGAATTCACTGAGTTGTTGGTGGACGGCCCTTTCTATAATTTTACTCACGATAGGTAATATTGAAATGGGGCGGTAATTATTCAAAGAAGAAATATCTCCAGATTTGAATATTGGCACTACCTGAGCCTTTTTCCATTCACGTGGAACAACTCCTGTATCAGTTGATAAACTGAGTTTTTCTAGATAAACTGAGTTTACCAACTGATAAACTCAGTTTATCTGAGAAAAACAGAGTTTATCTGGTTTTTACACAAAGTGCTTGCCATATACGCGCGCTGCATGAAATAGTCGTCACACTACATATCTCGCCATGACGACATATACTTTTTTGGAAGTCGACTTGGTGAGATAATTTTGTCGCTATTACGAGATGAACTTTTTTTTGTGAAGTCGACTTGGCAAGATAATACATGTCGCCATGACGACATGAACTTTTTGTGAAGTCGACTTGGCAAGATAATTTATTTCGCCATGTCGACATTACTTTTTGGGAAGTCGACTTGGTAAGATAATATAAGTCGCCATGACGACATGTATTTTTTTAGAAGTCGACTTGGTAAGATAACTTATGTCGCCATGACGACATGAACTTTTTGTGAAGTCGACTTGGCAAGATAATTTATTTCGCCATGTCGACTAATAAAAGTTGATAAGTCGACATGGTAGGTTAAATATCTTTACATGTCGACATGATATGGATATTAAGTCGACTTGACAAGATGAAATATCTCGTCATGTCGTCAAGTAGAATGGCACTTTAACGCTCCGTAACTGTGCACGATTCGCGTTCTACGAGTAAACGATGGCATAGTAGTCTTCAAACACAGACTCTGATTTGCCAGTTTGACAAAACAATTACGCATATATCGTGCGTAGCAATAG
Organism: Strongylocentrotus droebachiensis; assembly: GCA_035222895.1. Classification (NCBI taxonomy): domain Eukaryota; kingdom Metazoa; phylum Echinodermata; class Echinoidea; order Camarodonta; family Strongylocentrotidae; genus Strongylocentrotus; species Strongylocentrotus droebachiensis. The sequence goes on along the minus strand of JAVYIG010009770.1, from coordinate 73,065 downwards.
TACTAGTATTCAAGTCTGAGTAGTTGTATGATTCAGACATTTTAGTGCTTACAGAAATGCATCCCAAATTGAATAGCATGGTATAGTAGTCTGCAAGCACAGACGCTAATCGGACAGTTTGACAACATAGTGTCTTGAGTAGTGCTTTATATTCAAATATGTGTAGTTTTATGATTCAGACCCTACTGGTGCGTGTATTGGAAAGGCATCTCAACTTGCAGAGTGGCATAGTAGTCTGCAAGCACAGACGCTAATCTGACAGTTTGACAAAATAGTGTTATTCAAGTCTGAGTAGTTTTATGATTCAGACCCTACTGGTGCGTGTATTGGAAATGCACCTCAACTTATAGAGTGGCATAGTAGTATGCAAGCACAGACTCTCCTTTGACAGTTTGACAGAATAATATAGGCCTATTGTGTATTGAGTAGTGCTTTTATTCAAGTTTTCGTAGTTTTCTGTGTTGTGCCACTGCTCTCTCACTCTCTCTCTCTCTCTCTCTCTCTTTCTCTCTCTCTAGCTCTCCCTCCAGTATGCTCGCACTCTCTGTATTACTTTTATTTATAATCATGGTCTGCTGAGAGCCAGAAGGATGTTAACTCTTAACACAACGAATGCCCTTCTGGCTCTGAACAAACGATAGTAGGCCTATATATGATAAACCCACACACCATAAGGTCATTTATTGGCCTTCTCAAAACCGTCATTCTGTAATAATATTTCTAACTTTGGTCTAATGGCACAATACATAGGCCTACCATGGGGTCTGGAATCATTAAACTACACAAACTTGCATAAAATCACTACTCATCAATACACAATATATTATTATGTCCTTGCAGACTACTATACTACACTCTACACATTGAGATGCATTTCTAACGCACGCACCAGTAGGGTCTGAATCATACATCTACGCAGACTTGAATAAAGTACTTCTCAGCACACTACTAGTATGTTGTCAAACTGTCAGATTAGCGTCTGTGCTTGCAGACTACTATACCATTCTATACAAGTTGGCGACTTGAATAAAGTACTTCTCAGCACACTACTAGTATATGTTGTCAAACTGTCAGATTAGCGTCTGTGCTTGCAGACTACTATACCATTCTATACAAGTTGCAATGTATTTCCATATGCACTACTGGTCTGAATCATACAACTACACAGACTTGAATAAGCACATCGCGACACAGTCATACGCATATTGATTTGTCAAACTGGCAAATCAGAGTCTGTGTTTGAAGACTACTATGCCATCGTTTACTCGTAGAACGCGAATCGTGCACAGTACATGCGAATACATGTACATTTCGTATGGGAAGTAGCAGAGAAATCATAAGTCCACGCGCATGCGCACATGGGATTTTTGCTCTCTCGAGTACGGAAAAAAAATTCGCAATCCGGGTAGGTTTTTTTGGCCATGTGTTCGTGTAGTCCCATATACATCATTCTGTGTACAGTGCTTGTAACTTTGCCAAGATTTGGCCAAATTTTCTAATCATGTTGATGCTTCCAGAACCTTGCAATACACACAAATACTTATCTAAATAACTAGATGATCAACCTTTTCTGATAGATTCCACACCGTTTCTTTCACAATGCAATCACATGACTAGAACTCAACTTTATCTTTAAGGGCATCTTAGGACGTCACATCCATGTTATTGCTGTCAGTACCTCGAGTTCCAAAATTACGGAATCGGCGGGTTCCGAATGGCAGATAATGAAATGAAACCTGACACCCGTTGACCTCCTGTGTTATTCTTCTTTTTAGACACTACAGTGGTCTTGTGAGTCTTGCCTTTGAATTATGCTCATTATAATGTGCTTATAGGTGTCTGTATCAAATGCGACTTAATGTGCAAGCTTAACATTATTATTTTTGTTAATCATGTAATTAATATTCATGATTTGATATTCATCCGAATGTATCCTTCTTAGAGATGTAATTTTGGTGTTTACACTCCGATTTTGTTTTGAAAAGCAGCAGTGAAAAGAATGCTGCTTTCCCATACTGCCTAATTAATCATGAATGTTTTTCTCTACATTTTATTCTATAATTATGTACTCTTTCAAAGCAATGCATGTGGATGTCTGCTTAGCAATACTATGTGCAATCATGATCTGTAACTCCTTCTCAATTCACCCTTCTCTCTCTCTCTCTCTCTCTCATCACTATTCAGTATTTGCTTATCCGATGGATTCTTCGCTTCTCTCTTTCTCTCTCTTTCTCTCTCTTTTGCCCCACTCTCTATCTATCTCTCTCTCTCTCCCAATCACTCTTCTACCTATCATTCTTCTCTTCTCATTGCTGTACTTGTGCATCACCAGGAACCCCCTAATTACGTCTTCTTCTTTTTTGCCTGTAATTGACTGTCAGGGCTCACAATGCATCAGGCTTTGCTAATCTTGGGGCCATGGCCAGTTCTGTATGAAATAAATCATAAATAAGTTAAAATGTCTTTTGCCCAATACTACGTTATTTTTTATTGTATAACACACTAGTACTTCCATATATAACATATTAATTGTAATATTGTTTGGGCAAATTGTGGTGTAACCAAACTTAACTCAATTCTTTTATTACAAAAAAGGGCCTTGCGTATTTGTACTGAATTTTTTAATTTTTTTATAGCCCATACAGACCCATTATTTCTTAAGTTAAAAACCTTAAAAGTCACTGACTTACTTACTCTCAAAGTTGCACTTTTTATGTTCAAATACATGAATAAGCAACTGCCACCTTCATTCAATAATTTTTTGGTTCATAATAGTACAATTCATTCTTATCTAACTTGTATTTCTGAGAATTTTCATTTAACTAACCCCAGATTGTTGATTACACATAAATCAATCAGACACCATGGCCCCGATTTATGGAACAATTTATCTAAATAATTAAATCATGCCTACCCTTATTTCTTTTTAAGCAACACTAAAACGTCACATTATATCCTCATACAGAATCGTTTCTCATTAAACTTCGTGTCTGAATTCGAATATATTTTTACTTTATAAATTCTTAAAATATACTAGTACTGGATTATAAACATTACGTACCAGAACCCCATTCGCACTTGCACATGCACTTTCACTGCACCCACTTGATCAATTTCGCGTGTACAATTATATAATTTAAGAGTTTGCCGCTATTCTCTCGAGGCCGCCATCGATTTCAAGCCCATCGCTCATGATGGCGGTCTCCTGCGTTTTCTATAATTTTTTTGTTCATTGAAGTTATATTTGTGTTTGTATGCATCTTATTTAATTTACTTCAAAATTTATAATTATGAAATATTTCTCACTTTATGTATATGATTATGTTCTATTTTAAAAATGCAGGAAAAAAAAGAAAGAAAAAAGTTATAGTTATTAATATATGTTTTAATGTAAACTGATTCTGTTATGTATTAAGAACTGAATTGATAAATAAATGAAAATTAAAGATTTATTTACAAGTGGTATTATTTTGTATAATATCAAATGAGCGATTCGAACTATACCCAATAAAAATATTCATTCATTGCTTTACAAATGGCTTTATCATCAGTAATTGATTCTTTATTGCACATAATTTTGAACATACAACTTTCTTATATCACCCCCAGTGCATGAGTTATAATTCCATGTTTTCTTAATATTACCTTGCTGACCTAATTCAATAGTACTTTTTTACGAAGAATAATCATATACAAACAACAATATCTTACTCATTTTACATGTTTCATTTTAAAACCATGGATTATCCCTCCGTTTATATTTATTAGAAGTACTGTACCTTTAACAGGCAAAAATGTATCATAATTATGCATCTATGAATTTATTAATATAGTTATCATAGCTCTGCAGGTCATCATTATTATCGAATGACCATTTTACCGATTAAATCAAATGTGGTAAATATATGATAGTCTCTTCATTTAAAGATAAAGTTGAGTTCTGGTCATGTGATTGCATTGTGAAAGAAGCGGTGTGGAATCTATCAGAAAAGGTTCAGTTCAGTTCAGTTCATTTTATTCAAAACCATACAAAGCATGATATAATCTGTTACATAAAAAAGAGACTGGTAATAGTACATCAATCAACATATTCTAACTTGATTACATCATAAACTGAACGGTTTTAGGACCCCTTTAGAAGCTAAGCTTGTGAGCGGGGCCCTATAACAAAATACATACATTTACAGTAAAAAGAATGTTACGTATGATTATACAATGGATGAAAATACTAAGCTACAGATACTCTCACACACACACACAGACACCACACACGCACATCACCATACACAGCAAACACACTGACGAGTAGGTCCTTAGTGGTCAAAAAGCATTTCAGAATGAGAAATTACTAAGATGCGAATAAAAACTATGTCAGTCTTTCAAGCAGGTACGTTTTAGATAAACTTCTAAACCTAGAAAGAGTTGTACTATTTTTTATATCATCAGGCAGACTGTTCCATTCTTTAATGCAAGAGATATGAAAAGAGGTCAGAGTGACATTTGTTCTTGCAAAAGGCTGTCGAATAAGACACCTTTGACGTGTATTATAATTATGAATTTTGGGAGTTCTGACGGAATAAATCTTTTAACGTACATTCATGAGGCATAGACTTAAGATTAAACATAAACAATATGCAATTGAACGACACAAGTCCACTTAGTGGTAACGTTCTTAGTCGAAGGAACAATGGAGAACTTGGATGTCTATAATAAGAATTAGTAATAAGCCGTATTGCTTTCTTCTGCCATACTCTCAACTTATCAAGATATGACTTAAAGGTGTTTCCCCAAGCAACATTACAATATGTCAAATAAGGAAGAATAATACTATTATATAATGTTATCAGCACTCTTTCAGGTAAAATAAATTTTAATCTAAAAATGACACCTACACTACGGGACAACTTTGTGCATACAGCATCTAAATGATTTCTCCAAGATAAATGCTCATCCATGGTTAGCCCTAAGAACTGAACATTTTCACTAAGCGCAACATCTAGTATATATAAGTATTCGTGTGTATTGCAAGGTTCTGGAACCGTCAAAATGATAAGAAATTTGACCAAATCTTGGCAAAGTTACAAGCACTCTACACAGAATGATGTATATGGGACTACACGAGCACATGGCGAAAAAACCTACCCCCCGATTTTTACGATGTTTCATGTCATATTTAGAATATGAAGGCATTTGAAGAGCAATGCTTTTAAGGGAACATGTTTAATCTGATGTTCTTCCACCCTTGCATAATAACAATGATAACGCTCACAAATTGTTTTTTTTTTACCTCTTCCTAGAACTCAACCTTCTCTTTAAATCTCTTTTGACACTCCTTACTTCTGTATTTGAAATAAGTAAATCAGAGTCAGAAATACAATAGACGGAAACACGACCAGAGATATCGGTAATAATTACCCAGATCGGATTGAGCAAGTATTATTGGTTATTATATTATGAAGTAGCAAGGAAGATTGATCAGTTACACGAGTGGGAATTTCATTGGAGGAACCATTGAGTAAAGCATTAACATTTTCTTTAAAAATCTGTTACAATGTGAACCTCGCCTAGTCTATAAATTTATATTAAAAATCCCGATTTTTGTTTTAGCAGACTTCTAACAAATAGCTCTACATAGTCGAGGAGACTGTTCCACAGAGGAATTCAGAATTCGATACATATATGGTATTGAAATTCACTATACACAAATGATTAATTACACAAAAAGACATATATTACAATTCAATTTAAAGTACAAAAATAACATCAGAAGTTCAGTACAGTTAGTACAGGTATGTATTAAAAGTAACAAACGATAATCACACACCAAAATCAAAACCCTATGGTAGGCAAGCATCGGCAAATAAAAATAAAAAACGAAGTTGTGAAATAAATATGTCCCAATAGCTGTGTGAACAATGCATATCGTTGCAGGTTTACTTCAGTATCAGAAATAGTTAAACTCTTTAAATGATTGAAATAGACAACATAGGTGGTCTAAAAAAAAAAAAATAGAAAAACTAGTATGCCAAAGACTTTAAATAAAACGTGGAATCATTTCAGTAACTCATATCCTGCCATAAGGCTGCATGCACGTGTTATAGTGCTTTGTACACGCAAGCAAGTTACTGCTTCTTGCATGTTTGCACGCATTCGTAATAGCAGTTATTCTTCATGCCCATTGGAATGTGCCTAGTGTTTTGCACTCGCTACTGATAGTACCATCGCGTTAATCCGATTATCTAATTATAAGCTTGGCACAGGGGGGGGGGGGATTTGTGGCTTGGCACAATGGGGATTAGCCCTGTGGCAGGATAAGAGTTAAACAATTTACGGAATGCAAATATGGTTAGATTATTGCATCATTACATTTTAGCACCTTGAACAAGTAGAAACTGCTAGCTAGAACAGGCAGAATTATTTGCTTCAAAAATTTTACAAATGTGGGTTTAACACAGAAGTAGAGGTATAGGTATAGGAATACGTATAGTACATGCAGAGTAGAGTCACAGATCCATGTGCTAATGTGCACGTTACAGAAGAGTTACAACAAAAAAAGTGAGTTAGTGGGGCTGAATTAGATAATATCACATATGGCAAAACAAGAAAGTTTGAAACAGTCCGTTAATTCCTCAGTCTCCTCTTATGTAACAAATTCCTCTTATGGTACCAGTTAGAACTTGAAGCAAATTCTTTGGTTTAACAGAAGCTAAAGAGACAATTAACAGAGGAATTTACAAGATCAGCCTGCATCCTAATGGTACTACCTGCAACCTAATGGTACTACTAATTGGTTGGTTAATTACGCGGTCCTCCAAAATGGCCACCAATAGCCTTGCTGCAGACTGTATAATTTCCCACTTTTCTTTGACATACTGGTATGCAGCGAGTCTGGAGCAAAGTTTCATTCTGCCGCAGACTGTTCCTGCGGCATACTGGTATGCAGCGCGAGTCTGGATCAAAATTTTAATGAGGTCAATGAGGAAAACACCGTGGGGGGGGGGGGGGGGGGAACAATTTGCGCGTCACCACCAGGTGGCATAATGGGCATTTCTTTTTTAAATCAGGGATGATTTCAATGTTTTTTTTTTTACATGGTGCAATATATTGCCTAAGTATCATAAAATTGCAGTTGGGTGTGGTGGTCTGTATATATATTTTTGCGAGCGAGTGAAGCAAGCGAGAAATAAGTGCAAGATTTGTAATGTAGCAGTGCAGACAAAAATACATCCTATAAAGAAGGCAAACTCTAATCATGGAAGACTGAAGAGATAGTTGATAAAAGCCATAATTATATCAACCTTAAATTGGGCGAAATTAATGGACGAATTTGCTGTTATGTGCTTTAAATTAGGAGCAAATTTTATTGTAAAAGGAAGAAGGGGCACTTATTCAAATTATTAGAAAAGAAAAGGGGCGAGTCCATTTTACTTTGAAATATCAAAGTAATCAGGGTAATGATCAGAGGTAAAAAAATTGGGCACTTTCTCGCACCTGATAAAGGGCACTCACCAGCGATGAAAAATGGCACCTATTTAAAATTTAAAAAAGAGGCACCTTCCTATGTAAAAAGGGGCACTTTGTTTTTATTTGCCTGACTTTAAATTTGGGAATTTGTCATTTTCCAACAAACGTTTTAATAAAAGTATAATAATAAAAAAAAAATGAGAACCCCCCCCCCCCCCCCGCAGAATATATTGTCATTTTAGGAACAATTGGATATAGCTGGTATCGATTTTTTTGGTGGGGGGGGGGGGGGAACTGCCCCCTTGCCAAGCCCCCCCCCCCCATCAGTACGCCAGTGCAGTGGACTTCAGTCTTGTGTACGAAATAAACTCCAGAGGGCCGATGACTTGCCCTTGAGGTACGCCATATATATTTCAATGCTGTACCCCCTGTACCACCAATTCAAATGTATGACAAAAACGATCAACCAAAGTTCGATGATTAATATATTACCGAACGCTGCTAAATAGTCTAAAACTACTGAAATATATTATCAATAAGATCGAGGTAAAGCAATCTACCACCTGACTGCATGCCTGGTTGCTATGACAGGCAACGTACCAGCCATGCAGTCAAGCATTATACATCAAACTCATATACCAGGGACATGTATAAATGCAAAGCTTAGAATCAATCTACCACCTGGCTGCATACCTCGTTGATATGTCAGGCAACAAGTCATGCAGTCAAGCATTATACATCCAACTCATTATATACCAGGCACATGTATACAAAGAGATTTTAGAATCAATCTACCACCTGGCTGCATACCTCGTTGATATGTCAGGCAACAAGTCATGCAGTCAAGCATTATACATCCAACTCATTATATACCAGAGACATGTATAAATGCAAAGCTTAGAATCAATCTACCACCTGACCGTATGCCTTGTTGCTATGTCAGGCAACAAGCCGTTCAGTCAAGCATAATACATGAAACCGTTTTCATCAAGATACACTCACAATTGATAAGCTACAATATCTTCCACAGCTTTATCAAGAAACATGAGGTTTGCAATAGGCAATAATTTGATAATTCGTTACGATCCAAATTTGGCTTTTTCAAAAGAGGTATATTACATGAAATGTTTTTATACACACGGACAGGGGCGTCGCCAAAGGGGGGGTGTGGGGGGGTGCGACACCCCCCCACTTGTCAGGATATTGTCGGTAAAATTGCGCTGCTGTCGGGAAAAAAGAGAAAAGGGGGAGGGGGAAAAAAAGAGGGAAAGGGAAATGAAAGAAAGAAAGGAAAAAAAGGAAAGAAAGGAAAAGAAAGGAAAGAAAAGAGAAGAAAGAAAAAGAAAAAGAGGGAAGAGAGGAAAGAAAGGAAAAGAAAGGAAAAAAAAAAAAAAGAATAAAAGGGAAAGAAAAGAAACGGGGGGTGAAAGAGAGGAGAGAGGGGGGAGGTAAGAGCCTGAGAGAGGAGGAGTGGGAGTAAAAGAGAGAAGGGGGTTGTTGGGTGGAGTCGTCTCGTCAAGGGAGCAAGAAAGACACTGGTAAATATGTTGCTGTGTCGGGTCAGCTATGTCGGTATTCTTGCTCGATCCTCGTGTACTATATCAATGCAGAAGTTTGAAGTCGGTGAGATGTATATTGTCGGTCGGCCGACAAGTTTTTTTCCGCTACGAACTGTGACTTTTTATCCGCTGTGACGACTTCGAGTTTCACTTTCCTATAATATCAGCTAAAGAAATCAGAATTTTAAAATTTGGAGGGAAACTAAATTCAAACAAGGTTTAAGAGTCAACAACGGTACGACGAATCGTCTTCCTTTCTCTATATTGTGATGAATCGCAAAAATTCCGCGCTTCGCGCGAAGGGGAAAACTTCATTTAGACAGGTCGAGAACGGTACAACGAATCGTAATTTTCTTTCTCTAATAATTTAAGGAAACGTCAAAGCTTCCGCGCTTCGCGCGAGAGGGGGGAAACTGAATTCAGACAAATAGGGCTTATTAAGAGTCGAAAACGGTACAACGAATCCTCATTTTTCTCTAATAATTTAAGGAAACGTCAGAGCTTCCGCGCTTCGCGCGAGAGAGGGAAACTGAATTCAGATGAATAGGGCTTAATAAGAGTCGAAAACGGTACTACGAATCGTCTTCCTTTCTCTATGTTGTGATGAAACGCCAAAAATCCCGCGCTTCGCGCGAAGGGTAAAACTTCATTTAGACAGGTCGAGAACGGTACAACGAATCGTAATTTTCTTTCTCTAATAATTTAAGGAAACGTCAAAGCTTCCGCGCTTCGCGAGAGGGGGAAACTGAATTCAGACAAATAGGGCTTATTAAGAGTCGAAAACGCCAGAAAATTCCGCGCTTCGCGCTAAGGGGATAACTTAGACGAGTCGAGAACGATACAACGAATCGTCTTCTTTCTCTAATAATTTAAGGAAATGTCAAAGCTCCCGCGCTTCGCGCGAGAGGGGGAAACTGAATTCAGACAAATAGGGCTTATTGAGAGTCGAAAACAGTACGACGAATCGTCTCCCTTTCTCTATATTGTGATGAAACGCCAAAAATTCCGCGCGAACGGAAGGGGAAAACTTCATTTAGACGGGTCGAGAACGGTACAACGAATCGTAAATTTCTTTCTCTAATAATTTAAGGAAACGACAAAGCTTTCGCGCTTCGCGCGAGAGGGGGAAACTGAATTCAGACAAATAGGGCTTATTAAGAGTCGAAAACGGTACAACTAATCCTCTTCTTTCTCTAATAATTTAAGGAGACGTCAGAGCTTCCGCGCTTCGCGCGAGAGAGGGAAACTGAATTCAGATGATTAGGGCTTAATAAGAGTCGAAAACGGTACGACGAATCGTCTTCCTTTCTCTATATTGTGATGAAACGCCAAAAATTCCGCGCTTCGCGCGAAGGGGAAAACTTAGACGAGTCGAGAACGATACAACGAATCGTCTTCTTTCTCTAATAATTTAAGGAAATGTCAAAGCTCCCGCGCTTCGCGCGAGAGGGGGAAACTGAATTCAGACAAATAGGGCTTATTGAGAGTCGAAAACAGTACGACGAATCGTCTCCCTTTCTCTATATTGTGATGAAACGCCAAAAATTCCGCGCGAACGGAAGGGGAAAACTTCATTTAGACGGGTCGAGAACGGTACAACGAATCGTAAATTTCTTTCTCTAATAATTTAAGGAAACGTCAAAGCTTTCGCGCTTCGCGCGAGAGGGGGAAACTGAATTCAGACAAATAGGGCTTATTAAGAGTCGAAAACGGTACAACTAATCCTCTTCTTTCTCTAATAATTTAAGGAGACGTCAGAGCTTCCGCGCTTCGCGCGAGAGAGGGAAACTGAATTCAGATGATTAGGGCTTAATACGAGTCGAAAACGGTACGACGAATCGTCTTCCTTTCTCTATATTGTGATGAAACGCCAAAAATTCCGCGCTTCGCGCGAAGGGGAACACTTAGACGAGTCGAGAACGATACAACGAATCGTCTTCTTTCTCTAATAATTTAAGGAAACGTCAAAGCTTTTGCGCTAAAGGGGGAAACTAAATTCAGACAATTAGGGCTTATTAAGAGTCGAAAACGATACAACGAATCCTCTTCTTTCTCTTTATAATTTAATGAAATGTCAAAGCTTCCGCGCTTCGCGCGAGAGGGGAAACTGTATTCAGATGAATAGGGCTTAATAAGAGTCGAAAACGGTACAACAAATTGTCTTCTTTTTCTAATAATTCAAACAAAACTTCCGCGCTTCGCGTAGGAGGGGGAAGCTTCATTCAGACAAGGATTAAGAGTCGAGCACGGTTCAACGAATCGTCTACTTTCTCTAATAATTAAATTAAACGTCAAAAATTTCCGCGCTTTGCGCGGAGGGGGAGAACTGAATTCAGATAAAGATTAAGAGTCGAGAACAGTACACCGAATCGTCTGCTTTTTCTCATAATTAAATGAAACGTCAAAGCTTCCGCGCTTCGCGCGGGGGAGGGGAGAAACTGCATTCAGACAAGGATTAACAGTCGAGAACGGTACAATAAATCGTCTTCTTTTCCTCATTATTTAAGGAAACGTCTAAGCTTCCGCGCTTCGCGCGGAAGGCCTACCACCCACACCCCCCTTATGAGCGCGCTTTGCTTGCTCACTACCGCCCCTCCCTAAAATAAGATCCTAGCTCCGCGCCTGCATTAAAATTTATAGCTATGAATGCTGACTTAGTTGACGAAATAATTCGTATATTTGTCTCGTCGTGGAAAATGACCATTTGCGCATACGCAAGTACTACAGATAGTCCATAGGAAAAACTATTTAGCCTTCGGCCCCGGGTTTATTTATCGGGTTGAATGTGTAGATATTGGACATTTAATTTTGTCGGTAATTGGTGGCTAGTTTTGTCGGTAATCGTTGGCCTCTACACCCCCCCACTGAAAAAGGTCTAGCGACGCCCCTGCACACGGATGAGGTCGATAAACAGCACACAGTTTAAAAACATCCCTCGGGCGGTGTTACTCGTACAGACAGGTTAATTATAGTTCGAAAGGTGACAAGTTGAAATTTCCGAAGTCTTATGGGACGATACGAATTTAGCAGATTCCACCATAAAAACAGATTGACGGCTGCAACTAAGGGTGCGTTCAATCGACACTTGTTTTACCCTAGAATCACGATTTTAAAATAATTTGGTAGAGTCATTTTGATATCAGCCAAAATTTGATAATCACGAGGCAGTGTCTCGTCTTATTAACCAAGATTAGGTTGCAATCATGCCCGCATCATGACATCAATAGTGTTCTCAACAATGAAATCGCAAAGAAAAGTCGTTTTCTTGTTCGTATTCATTCCAGTGATTGATGCGTAACTGAAGATCGTCACATGGTTCCCAGCTGGAGTTCTTGCTGGAACAGCATGCATGCTGTGCTTTTGTGAGCAACAAGGAATACTACTGGGGGGCGTTTCACAAAACTTGTCATCAGTGACAAATGACAGTGTTTGTTATAAGCTACTGAAATCCTTGCTTCTGATTGGTTATCAGCAGATTTGTCATTGACTTTTGTTCTTTGTCATTGAAAAAAGGCTTTGTGAAACGGGTCCCTGGTGTAGAAAGATGCTGTTGTGGATCAGCTATCACATTGCTGGCCTCAGGCTAGCCTTTTGACAAGGCCTCGTGACTCTGGCTAAGCGGCTGAGATGAGTCTAGATACCCGGGGTGAACGCGCGACCGCCATTCTCGCTTCGTCGTTCACTCGGGCTTTCGCGATTAGTCTCTTTTTAGTCGCTCGGCGTCTATCAGACATGTGGCCTTGTTCAAAGGCTAGCCCCAGGCAGGTGCAAACGTACCACAACAAGACTTTGAACCACCCCATTATTCTTACCATTGACCTCCCGGATTGACCTACACTCAGAGTCTCCGACAATATAAGATGAGGTCGAGGCTGAGTGCATGAACATGAAACCATGTAACATTGCATTTAAATTATGTTCAATGGCTGCCTACAGTGATTTTTCAATCAGCAGCTGAAAATGTTTCAACTTCAAATGTAGGAAAATCAAATGGAGAAATCTGTCAGAAATTCTGGATTATGGTAATTTAAAGAAGAGATGGTTAACGTTCGCTTAGTTAACCATCACGCCAAACAAATAATAACTATCAAAGAGAGATTGTGGAATAAGCTAGGCAGTCTATCAGGCGTCACACTCCATACAAGTGCACGTTCTCAGCCCCTTCATACACAGGCATCTTTGCTGTTTTGAGTTTAATATTCTCGCCGTGCCAGTAGTATCGTCTGTCAATGCAGTGGAGATTTTTGGAGGCATCTAGATTGGAAAGCTGCATCATCTCGTAAGCCAGTCGACATATCTGCAAAGAAAATACGAATGTTTAGATTCCTCACATATAATTAACTTTTTTTTGTGCAAAGGGCATTTCCGTGTAAGAACTTGACAGTTTCTTTTCAAAAGAAGAAAATAATTAATTTTGCTCGTGAGTTTCCGAAGAATGAAAATTAAAAACGGACAGAAGCGTGACTAGTCGTAATATCGTACACAGAACAAAATAAAGTGGCCTATTCTCATTACTAAATGGAGCGCTGTTTTAGTATAAGACACAGTTACTAGGCCTATAATGCACACGTGTAGTTACTCTACACGTTGCGTTATTGAAATTGTCGACAATAGTACGAATTCATATTAGATGGGAAATGCTTCAGGTCTTAAACGGCAAGGTTGAATCCCAAAACAACCACAACAATTTTTACTAGGTTTTATACGATTAATGTAATTCAAAAGAGATCGGTTTAATAGCGTTATCACGTTTAGTTTTTGACCAATATTCTCGCTTTAAAACTATGTAAATTGAGACACATAGAATATCATACATAATTAAATGCGCACAGATCACTAACGGTCAGTTGTTATTGTTCGGAAACTCACACGCGATCCCCCAAAGGAAAGAAAACATAATAATAAAAATCGTATTAATTAAGGAACGTCGTAAGAGTTGGGGGGGGGGGGGGGGGAGGGACGTGAGGGCACTTTTTGGGTCCAATTTTTGAGGAAATATTTAGCGGCGACTGAGCCAGCAGGTGAATGCGCGGGAGGGGGGGGGGGGGGGGGGGTAAGAGCACTTTTTTTTTGGGGGGGGGGGGGTTGCAGGGGGGCCGGGGCCGTCAGCCCCCCCCCCCCGTGGATCCGCGCCTGGTTGTACATATTACATTCCCTTGCGGTAGGCCCATTTGTTCATTAGTATTTAAAATGAAAGAGATAAGGGAGAAAATAAAAGCAGTATAACTCCAATTAATCTTTCCCAGAGCTATATGGGCCTAGTAGTATTATGTGCAGCTAGCGCACATCACATGCACATACCGGCGAGCTCCACGATCAGAGTTTCTTAATTTTGAGCATGGCGCGAGAAAAAGGTCCCTCTCAAGGCGTCGAAATAACCACTGCGACGCATAAGTGGTATGGAAAAAGACGTCCCCCCCCCCTCATATTTTTAGGGGGGATGGTCCCCCCCCCCCCCCGGAAAATTTGCAAAGTGCCGACAAATTGTTTAGCTAAAGCCTCGGTCACAAATGCCATTACGAACTGCTACGAACGCCGTACGAATGATTTTCAGACAATGGAAATTCGAAAAGACAATGGAAAAAAGTGAGATTTATACGAACACATCGTTCGTATACGAACCTTTGTGACCGTACTTTATACTGACTAAAAACTGCAACACACTTAAAAATGCAAAAAATCTTCTCGCTCGGTCACTACGCTCCCTCGCATAAACTATTTCAAAACTTAGTAGAAATGTTGTAGAAAATCTCGTATTTCGTCCCTCCGGTCATGAAAAGGAATCGCCGCCCCTGCCGTTCATAGTGGCCTTTTCATCGGTATCGCACCTTTAGAAAGACGCCCCTGCCAATCATAGTGGCCGTTTCATCGGAATCGCACCTTTAGAAAGAGTATTTCTGCTGCTATCGCCTATTTCTCTTCTTTTCATCGGCAATTCTATCGGCCCTTTCTCCTGTGTACCATTTAAAGTGGCCGTTTCATCGGATGCATAGGTAGATAAATGAGTTGATAAAAAAATGAATATAACAATGATAAATAACATGGAAAAGAAAATTAAGAAATACATACATTTGAAGAGCACGTGCAAACAAGAAAATCCGAACGAGCCAGAAGATGAAGGTCTACGATGATACCCATCAAAGATTCCTCTGACCGTCGTAAAGATACATTGGCTGACTGAGATATATTATTGTCACTCACAAACAAATAATCAGGGTATCTGTCAAAGAATAAAACACATGAAAAATAAAGTCATGTTACGAATAACTTCGCAGCGTTGTGGTAGTCTAGTGGTTTAGACAGTCGAGATACGAAGGTCGTGGGCCCGGCCCCCCCCCCCCCCCCACTCAGAGGTCGGAATGACCGCATGCGTGTTGCCAAAAGTCCGGCCCGAGAATTGTAAAAAAAAAAGGGGTGTATTTGACTTTTCACCCGGAGATTTCTTTAAAAAGGGGGTGTTTTTTCTTTTTTTCTCTCATCTCTTTGGACTCCTGAGAAATTATTCCGAATTTAGGGGGGTACATTGAGCATTTTTCCTGATTTAGGGGGGTCTCCAAGGCAGGAAAAGCCCGCGAAATGCCCGCGAAAGGGGGTTTTGGAAATATTGGCAGTCCTCAGATAGGGGGTGCTTTCAAAAAGAGGGAACGAGCATATGCGTACCCTAAATAACATTGAGTGGGGGGGGGGGGGGGGGGGGGGCGGGGTCGTGGGATCGAGCCCGGGCAAACAACTTTATGAAATGCTTGTGTTAATGTGATTTATATGATATAGGCCTATATAATTTTATATCTTCGTAGAGTTGTATTGATCAATCTCTATGAATGTTTAGATTGATCAAAAAATTTCGGAGAAGATAGAAAACATGATCTAAGATCGATAATAATTTATATTGTCACAATCATTTCCTTAAAGCCCCCACCGTACTACTTGTAGCTACTTGCTCCCTCTATATATAAAACAATGCCTAATCAGTGCATGTTGGTCCCCCATGATCCTCTTTTTCTTATGTCAATTGAGAGCTGAGTTGATGAGATAGCCACCTGTCAGTGACCCCGCTGGGTGGTCTAATCTCTCCTGGCCAAACTAGTACAGACGGGCTTTAAAAGAGGTAAAAGATAATTTTCAAATTCATGTACAATAACGTAAACACTTATTAAAGCAATGTACTTTTTTCCTACATTACTTCTTTCCTCTCAGATATCTAGAACATAGCTATTCCACAAGACAAACAGAAGATGGACAATTACGTCTTCCAAAATTAAGAACGACACAAGGTCAATTTTCATTGTCTTTTGTGGGCAGTGAATTTTGGAATAGATTACCTGTTGATGTCAGATTGACAAGGTCTAGAAATAGGTTTCGGAATTCTGTTACAAGTCATTTGTTGAACAAGTCATGAATGAAATATCAAGTGTACACAATTCATAATTCATATTTTCATTATTAGTTTGTATATTGTAAGACATTAATGAGTACTGATTCTTGTTTTTTTTTTAAAGCATCGATTGTAAAAGTAAATTAATTATTTTTTGTTTTGTTACATTCTCTAAACTGATTTGTACCAAAATACTTTGTTTAGCTGTTTAAGGGGTTAGGCTCGACTAGCACATGTGCTATTATCTGGCCCCTTTTTACCAACCAATAGTTTCTCTTCCTGTAAATGTAATTATTGTATAAAATGTATGAAAATGTATTGCTGTTGGTAAATAAATGAATCAAATCAATATCTGTACCTGTAGGAAGAACAGAGCCATTTTAATAATGGCTCTGAATAGAGCATTCCAGCCGTTTTTAATTCTTGATTTGTATTATATTTGTAAATTGTATTCTTGTATGTATTTGAATTTGTATACGGAAAATATAACCAAACCAAACCAAACCAAACCATAACGTAGACCACAAATGATGCGAAAGTAATTTTTACAGAATTATGTGCGTCTCT
Organism: Strongylocentrotus droebachiensis; assembly: GCA_035222895.1. NCBI lineage: Eukaryota > Metazoa > Echinodermata > Echinoidea > Camarodonta > Strongylocentrotidae > Strongylocentrotus > Strongylocentrotus droebachiensis. Next base: position 56,100 of record JAVYIG010009770.1, on the reverse strand, counting down.
AAAAGGTTCCTGGCTACAATGCTTGCAGGAGAGTGGAGAATTCGAATACAGACATTGGTTCATACATTATGTGCGATCAAGCCTGAATCGTATGACCGGTGTGAAATTATTTATAATGTATTTATATCTATAAAGGCCCCAGGACAGCGGTTTATGTTTCAGGCTCGAAATAAATTTAGATTAATATCATCAGATTAAATTACAACTTAGAACTAAAATTGGATAAAAAATTAAGCTAGTTTCCACATGAATTTGATATTCCATATTGACTGGGATATCGTAATGTCTGTCACGAACATATAAATAGGAAAGCTGTCAGACAAATAACAAAAGTTAAATTTTAATGGAAATTATAACTCAGAGCTAGAATAAATACCTAAATTTTAAATCGAAACCGGATTAAAAAAAAAAAAAAAATGTAGACTAAGGTATAAGCTTAATTTCACATGACGTAATAACCTCGTGTGATTTAATTCTATTTGTAATAACTATACATTTTTCTTGATCAAACTGCAATTCATAATGATGGGTTGAAGTATGAAAGAAATCTTGATTTTTTCATCTAGTCCAAATTAATAAGTTTAGGTGCATATATGAGCTCAATGTGCGGTAGTGCTTTAGTACAGTTATGGATTTAAGCCACAATTGCTGTCCTTAACTCACTTTTGCTGGGCTTCGTAGAGCAGACCGACCTCGTCTGTTGCTAAGAATACTCTCCTGACGGACACTGCTTTTCTCTTCTCCAATTCCTGGTAGTATTTTTCGACATGGTCCATGTACTCCTTGATTCCATGAAATTTGGCTTCCCTTATGAGCTTGTCTGTCCGCCTGACATGAATGCTTTTTTGGGGGGAAAAGATGAAAAAGATATATTCAACAGTGAATTAGATGCTCGAATGAACTCCACCCCTCAGCTTTTTTTTTGTAACTGGTTCAGCTTAAAGGTAAAGACCAGTATTGGAAACTCCCCAATTTCAAAAAATGAAATGGAAGCTCTTATTACCAATAATGTGAAAGAATATGTTTTGACTAATACATGATGATAACAATTTTGACAGGAAAACGCCTACTAATTGATATATTTGGTAAATTAGTTTATCTATTGGTATGTGAGAAATAAACGCACGTGGCGCGCACGTGTGCGTAGTCCGATATACATCTTTCTGTGTACAGTGCTTGTAAATTAACGAAGACTGGGCCAGATTTCTTATCATTTTGATGATTCCAGAACCTTGCAGTACACACCAATACTTATATGCTAGATGATCAACCTTTTCTGATCGATTCCACAACGTTTCTTTCACAATGCAATCGCATGACCATAACTGGTCTTTATCTTTAAAATACACTTCATTTTATAACAACTCTTAATTAATGCTACACTTAAATTACAAATTGTGTTCCCAACTTCCCATCAGTATAGGATAATATGCGCTTGGCGGAGTTACGTATGGGATATAACTATTATTTTTTGATTTGATTTGATTTTATTTCTGCATTTTTTTCCATATAAAATATAACTGAATAACAAAGAACATATAAATGTAAGGTATAATACAACATAAATAAACAATAATTTCTTCATGTCAAAATGTTTCTTTTACATAATATATGTACATATAATAACGAAACTTAATATTTCCATAACATATAATCATAAATTTAAAGTATTAACCGAACTATTCTGTTGGATAAGTGCAGGAGACCGCAATCATATGCAAAGCTTGACAAGGATGGCGGCCTCAAAAAAACAAAAACAAAAAAATCTTAAGGTAAACCTTAAAATGAAAAAGTGTTTAAACGATCTTTGTGTATGAGTTGGTGAGGGTGTTGTGCAAATATATATATACATATATATATATATATATGTATTGTGTGTGTGCGTGTGTGTGTGCGTGCACCCATGGTGGAAAACGCGACCACATATAAGTATAGGACCTTCATGGCGAGGACAGACAGCGAAGTGCGGACGTCCTCGTTTCTCCGAGGACGTCCTCGGTCCCAAAATTCAAAGAGAGTACCCAAGGATAATTTTTTATGACTTGTATAATCCTAATACACTAAAAAGAGAAAAGTCATCAATTAAGTGGTTTCGGTCCTACGGAGTGTGTTACTTATACACAATCTGCAAGGACTTCAAGTTTCGCCGAAAAAATGTGTGTGTGAACCTCGGGGCCCTAGTCCCAAGTTGTGCACTGCCCTGCACATCACATGAAACACAAGTCCCAGCATGCAGCATGTTACGCGCCATCACTGCGCGCTATCTCTTGCAGCGCTGCTAGCTAGTGCAACAGGCAAGCCCACCGCCGGTCCTGGCGCCGGGTGTAGGGTGCGGGCCGCTCGCATGCGGGCCGGCTCTGACGTCGTCTGCTTGAACAAGTGTCTCACGCCCCTGGGCTTGCCATGGCGACGAGGATGTTGAAGAGGAGGTTGGAAGGCAATCAGAGCAATGTAAGTACCATGTTATAACGTCATGCGAATAGATGATATTATGTGGTTAAGCTTGTTTTCGTAAACTTTGTATTGCCGATCGAGTTTTCCATCTCCGGCCAAGTTGAAGTTAGCTCCCTTTTAAGTGGTCCCAAACACCCTAATTCATGTAATGCATAGTCATGGAGTCTAAATAAATTCTTAGGACTATAAGTATATGAAGGGAAGTTATAAGACCATCATGAACTGTTTTATCTCGGGTATTTAAATGTTTTGAAGAGAATAGCAGATATAGCCTTATTAATTAAGTACATGTTTTGTTTTGTTTCATTTTGATTAACTGCACTATCTTTCATCAAACTGCATGAGCCCATAGGCCTATTTGTTGCTTATCATTTCTCGATATACATGAAATTTTCGTCATTTGTAATGAATATATGTAAGACAGTGACATCAATTTCCTTCGGAAGTGTCTACTTTGCAGTTCACACCCAAGCTTAGTTTTTTTCCTTTGATTAATTTATCAGATAAAAGTATCCCAAAGGGTCTATTTTTTGTCTCAAAGAACCTACAAATATAAGTTTTGTTACCATCACATGCGCATAACGATAAATTCATTTTTATTTTATTTCAAGTGTTAAAGGTAAAATATTTATTTATTTTTTATTCATAATTGTAGTTTTGTATGGAGCAAAGAGTGTTGGCACTCTGGCCACCGAATGGATTATATTACGGTGGCGTGGTTGTTGACATCAGTGATGGTAAGTTCATAATTAAGGTTGTTTATCTTAGGAGCTAGCAATTAATGCCAACTATCAACAGTTAACGGTTGTTTATTAGCACCTGCAAAAAGAATACCCTAGCTTGAATAGTGCAAAAATTCAGTCAGAGCAAAAGTGTGTGTTTATGAGTTCAAGAGTGATTTTTAATCTATATATATCAAAAGATGTACTGTTATCAAATTTTGTTGTCCCCCTCCCCCCTTCCCCATTATTTTTGTATTATTTACATTTTCAGCTGATCAATGTAAAACATTGCATAAAATTTAAATTAATGAGGATGTGTAATGAGTACTGCTACCTTTACAAAATATGTATTTATGTTGATTTAATGAACAGGCTGAGAAGCTTCAAAGGCAAATAGAGGTACATATTCCACCGTTGTTAATCTCTAGCGGGATTATTATTAATATTCCTATATTAAAGCAGAATAATTAAACGTCTTTTTATGATTGATGTGGTGAGAAAGAAACTAATAGATTTATTCATATTAAGATTGCTATGTTTGTAAGGGATATCAATAATTTAGACTTTATGGATAACAATGAACACTTTTGTAATTTCAGGAAAATGCAAAATTCAGTATGAGGATAATGATGTTAGATGGCTCCTTGAACATCAGGTAAGTAATCGCATATTTTACTCATTGACATGGGCGGGTAGGATCCATAGTGTATGGCAGTCCAATCATTCATTCATATTTTTCCATAAACATAAAGAAAAACAAGGCTTTTGAAGTCAAGTGCTTAATAAGTATTCACTAGGTACATTATATAATGTTGCCCAGATATGCCCTGGAAACTGTTTTTGTTTGAGGGGGGGGGGATTCAGAACCAATAAAGACTCATCCCTATGTCATAAAGCTTAGCACACTATGTATATACATGTTTATGAAGATTATACAATTAAATTTTGAGGTCAAAGGTCAGAGGTAATACCACGAGGTGCTATAGAATGAAACTTGTTCTTGTATATATCTGCATAAATAACTAAATGTATGTGAATATCACCTGACTAGACTTATTGGTCTTACCCGGTGGAAGTTCATATATCATTGGTCAGTGAATTGTCCTTTATAGATAAAGCAAAATAATGTGCAAAAGAAAAAGATGGGAAACCCAAAATGTAAGGCGGATGAATAATGTTCAACTGCCAGCAGTTAAAAGAGACTTCCCCCAACTTGAATAATAAGTGTAGGTATTCTGAATAATTGATGAGATGTATTCCTGCCCTTTGATGAACAATATATATGTAAATGAAGATATTCTTGGCATGACGTGATGCCTTTTAGAATGACATGTGAGCAGTCATTTTCTTGAAAATTTGACGTACCAGGTGAATTAAGTTGTACATGTTTCATTCACCAAGCTTTAGTTGGAAAAACTTTTAAATCATTAACAAAACCTTTTCTTTTCAATGAGGAAAATCATAGCTGAGAAGAGAATATATAACAGGGGAACAATTGTAACTAGTTCATTTTTAAATACTAAAATATGGCAGTTGACAAATCTATTTCATTTATGAGAAACCTTTACCCCGGAAGAGCACAAACTTATTTATGCAATTTCCATTCTGGCAATTGAACTACAAAGGATAATAGCAGGTGAATGAAATGCTTCATCACCACACACACCTGGAAAAAAATAATTTTAATTTGCACAATATTTTACTTTTGCTTTTAAAAGGGACAATTCACCTTTAGGGTATCCCAATTCAACAAGTTACATGCTTGTGTTGGTCACCTAAATAAATCTCAGATGGATAAAGGTGATACTATCTTGGGTCGAGGCATCTAGAGGCTAATTATTATAATTATGTGGACTGCTTAACAGGCATAAATAATGGGGTTATTTGTGTGTTTTAAAGATATTTCATGTATTAAGTATGCAGATAATATGTTCACCTGTCATATGTGAAAACATCTACCTGTTTAGATGAAACGTGTAATTAAACTAGATTTTGTTGTCTTGTTTTCCTACTCCTTGTTAAATTTAGGTTAGAGCTGATCCTACTGAGTCTCCTAAAGAAGGCAAGATGGCCAAGGAAAATTCTGTTGGTCTGTCCGCACAAAGCATGCTGGCCAAAGGCGATGCTGTCGATCAGTATACAGAGGTCATGACGGTAAAGGGCGATGCTGTTAAGCGGTCTACAGAGGTCATGTTGGTCAAAGGCGATGCTGTTGAGCAGTTTACAGAGGTCATAACCAGCATTGAAGATGCCGTTGAGACATTTGCAGAGGGCATGATTGTTATGGGCGATATTGTTCAGTCATCTACAGACGGCATGGTAGTCAAGGATGATGCTGATAACGTATCTGATGGATACGATGGGGTCGAGTCTTCCTCAGTTTGGGTACCTATTGGCAGTCCCATTCCGATTCCAGGGGACGTCCATGCATTATCTCTCAGTAGCATTGGTAGCAACAGTGATAGCAAGTATGCACCTCTGTCAAACAATGAGACAGACAGTAGCAGTGATTATACACCTCAGTCCGACAGCGAAATAGACAGCAAGACAGACAGTGAGACAGACAGTGAGACAGACAGTGAGACAGACAGTGAGACAAACAGTGAGACAGACAGCGAGACAGACAGTGACAGTGAGTATGCACCTCAGTCCGCCAGTGAGTCTGGAAGTGACAGTGAGCATTTGCTACTTTCCAACCATTTGCCTAGAAATCCAGTTGGTTCCACCTACTCAGAAACGAAGACACCAGTGATTTCAAGGGGTGATGTGTCTCAAACTGTAACAAAAACAAAGAATTATGACACAAGAGAGAACATACCAACACCGAGTGATGATGTAACATCTACTAGTACTTTATTTGAAAGGGCTAAGTCACATGATATAACAGTAATGAAAAATTTGAGTGCAGGGCATAAAAGTAAAAAGCAATGTTGTTACTACTGTTCTGGCCTCTTCTCCGAACTTCCAAGACACTTGGAGAATAAGCATGCAGAAGAGACTGAAGTCAAAAAAGTTATGTCACTCACAGGAACAGCTAGACAGCAACATCTCAAGAGGCTTCGTAATATGGGAAATCATCGTCACAATTGTGAAGTGTTCAGAAAAAGGAGTGGCAGTCTCATAGTTGTATATCGTCCATCAAACCAGGCAGATCCTAACAAATACGGCCCCTGCCCATACTGTTTTGGATACTATCTTCGCCGAGATCTATGGAGGCATGAGTGTCAAGAAAAGCCGGTCAAGGTAGAAGGGAAGAGGAACGGAATTGTGCGACATAGTGATCTATTTAAGGCACCCCCAAACGGAATAAGTCAGGCTGTGAATGAATTATTCAATGACATGAAGAGGGACCAAGTGTTTCAAGTTTGCAAAAGTGACCTACTGCTCCAGGAATTTGCAAAGCGAGAGTACATGACAGTTGGCCGTGACAAGGTCTTGAAGGACCAGCACAATTACATCCGTGCAAACTTACGAGGATTAGGGAGGCTCTTATTGCAGCTTAGAAAGCAAGCTGGCAAACGGAATGCATCTCTTCAAGATTTCCTCCGTCCCAGCAAGTTTCAGGAAGTTTGTAAAGCAGTGCATGGTGTTGCTGAGTATGATGAAAAGACACATTTCTACAAAATTCCATCTTTGGCCCGCAAACTTGGGCATTCGTTGAAGAAATTGGCAGTCATCTTGAAAAGCGTCGCCCTTGAGGGAGGAGACAAATCTGGTGTCAGCGAAGCAGTTGACTTCCTGTTCCTGTGCGATTCCAACTGGAATGTTTTTGTATCAAAACATGCCCTACGCACACTTTGTGAAGCGAAGAAGGTCGACCTAGAGGTTCTGCCCACAAATGAGGATGTTGTGAAAATGAGGAACTACCTAGAAGCCAAAGGAAGTGAGCAAATAAACACACTGAAGATGTGCCAAGATGAGAGCATCAGTAACAAAGCCTGGGACAATTTGAATGAAGTTCTTCTTTGTGAGCTTATGATGTTCAACTGCAGAAGGGCCGGACAAGTCTCAAAGATGAAAATAGCAGAGTACAGGCGAAGCTGTAAGGCCACGGAACAGAGACAGTACGAGGAGTACGAACAGCTCTCAAAGATGGAACAAAGCCTATGTAGAATTGTGGAAGTGACAGGGAAAGAAGGGAGGCATGTGCCTATCTTGCTCACATCAACATTGAAGGAGAGATTGGAAATCCACATTGTAGCCAGAGAAAAACTTGTAACAGAAACCAATGAGTATGTGTTTGCTAGGGCAAATTACCAGAGTAATGGACACATCAGAGGATCAGACTGTATGAGGAAAATATCTACCGAAGCTGGGCTGAAGAACCCACATTCCCCCTGCTCAAAAGTGTTCAGGAAACAGGTCGCTACTGCAGCACAGCTTTTGGCTCTGAGACCAGATCAGATTGAACTTCTTGCAGGTTTCATGGGGTACAATATAACAGTGCACAAAGAATATAACCAACTACCAGACCCAGTACTGCAAGTTACCCTGTTGTCCAGGATCTTTCTCCTCATGGAAAGGGACAAACTTGCAGCACAAAGGGGAAAATCGCTAGAAGCCTTGGATGTGTTCATCAAAGAGAGCAATGACCCTGGGGCAGCTGTTGGTGTATCGGCTGTTGATGATGAGGCTGCCTCCAGCTCTGATGATGTTGGTAGGTGAACATGTATGCTGCTGTTTTTGTTAATGTTATGGATCAGATGTCAACAATTACAATGCCTTCTTTTTTATTTCAATTATGCCTCTCTAAATGGTGGTGTCACTGAGGTTACTTTAGTCACCAAGGTTGATTCATTTTCAACGTTATACATTTAAATGTACATGTATTTGACATTTAACCAATACAGTCTGAAAGATTTGTAGGAGTTTCATTGGATGACTTCCATTTCTCTTGAAACAGGTCAAGAGTTGACCCTCCATGTGTCTTGTGCATAATTGTTAATTAGATATATTTAAAATCTGTCTTGATGTCTGCATATTAATCTTGTTTTATTGGAGTGTAGGCCTATTTAACAAGTATATACACATTTTTCTCACGAAATTGTCATGAAAAGTGTTGCCAATTTGATACTTCTACAGCAATGAACAAGAAGAAAAAAAAAATCGAATAGCAAATCATTATAAAATAACTTTTGGGTTTCACTCTCATTGTAAACTTGTTTGCATTTACTTTGAGAGCATCTATGATTTTAGGTTTAATTTTCTCCTAACTAATAAACAAAAAATAATTGAATACTGTATCATACATGGATTGATAATTTCGTGCTCTCTTTAATCACACCATTGAATGACATGTTTTTTTTGCAGACTTCATTGAAGAAACTACACAGAGACATCAGACGAGGCAACTTGCAGTGAAACGAAATAAACCAAAACGTCAACAATCTCGTGAGTTGATTCCCCATTTTAAAGAAGTAAAACACCAGTACATTATTTTCCAAGGTCGTCAAAGTTTGCAAACAATTGTATCAGACTAATGGAGGCATTTTGGGCTTGCTGCCCAGGTGAGCTAAAAGAGCAAATTTTATCATTGTTTTCCCACGAAAAGCTTCTGGTGTTAGTTGTTTTTTGTCTACACGTCTAGTGCTTTTAAACAATTGTTAGCATTTTTTAATTTTAGAAAGACAAATAAAATCAGTAGAGAACCTAGAAAACGCATCAAATATGGGAGAGGAAAGTGTCACATGTCATGTAATCACATATATTAACTATCATTATCTTGTGCAAGGCCTTTAGCCTGAGATTGATGATGTGCTTCAGGCGAAATTTAGAAGAAAAAAATCGTGCACACTTAAATTCCATATATTTCGCCTTTAAGCTAATTTCAGTTTAAAAATCAGCTAATTAATGTCCAATTTTTAACTACCATTTCTGTTTCTTTTTTTATCTGTTATGCTCATGTTTCATTCAGATGCCGTTTCATCCTGCACAAAACGAAGTACCTCCCTTACATAAAAACGCAAGTGGAATGAAGTTGAGATCAGAGCTATAAGAACCTTAGGTTGTGTCCTAGCACTTCGCCTACCAGGAAAGTTGGAAATCAAAGAATTGAAGAGCAAGTATCCTGTACTTAATGCCCGTACATGGCGCAATATCAAAGATTATATGCGAAATAATAAAAAAACTCTTCTTAAATATGCAAAGTATTAAATTTGTGATATTCATTATTTGTTACATGATCATATAATAATTGAACTCCCAGAAAGTGACATTTATCTCACCTTGTCAGGTAGAAGCGAGCATTTCTTGTAATGAATATTTCATTAGTACACTACTATAAGTAGTACACACATCATTAAACAAATGTTGATGGCATTGTTAGAGACAATTCCTTGTAGGTCTCATAAAGCATTGGGATAATAATTTGATTGTCTTACAAGTATTTTGTTGCCCTTTTTTCAAACTGGAGTTGAATGTACTCACCCAGAACCTTTTGAAAGAACCTCTCTGTTTTGCAAATGACTTCCTTTCTTCTTATCTTTCACTGGATGCAGTTATTTGTACCAGTTCCCCTCCCTCACAACAAGAACAAACAAAAACAAACCCTTAAGAAGTTTATGATACCTTATCTACAAATGAAACTCTAATAATTGTTACAGTTGTACAGATTATTTTCTAAATTTGTTTTTAAAAGTTACTTGTTTGATAAGGTAGTTATGTAGAAAATAAGCGATTAAGTTGTACAAGTCAAAGAGTGGTTGCTTTCAAGTTTTTCCATGAAAAGGAATTCTATCAATGCCACATGAGTTTGTTGACCTAGTAAACATTTAATATATATATCATAAATATATACAGTGCGTCCCAGATAAAACGAAACCGATAATTATCGATGTTTTATCATAACTTAATCACAATTATAATTGATAAATGACACATATTTGAAAAGCTTAGATCCTCCTCTTTCATTTGATGCAACTCATAATAATGCATATTTCACGCATGAGTGATTAAAATCAATTTGAAGAGAGTAAAACCAAAAGTCATTTGGCGGACGATATCTGAATTTCTAACAGAAATTCACATTTCTAGAAGGTTGAGTTTTTGCCCTTTCAAATGACACCTCAATCAGGAAAAATGAGCTAGGAATAACAAAGTTCTGTTTGTTTAAAGTAGTGCTTGCATTTCCATAATTTGATTAAACGAATTCGTTTTCACTGGCTGCCTGCCGTATCAACAAACGAAATTAACAAAAGACTTAGCTCCATTTCGTTGACAATCAGCCATAGACGAAAGACTTCATGCATGGCTGATTGTCAACGAAACGAAGTTAAGTCTTTTGTCAATTCTGCTTTTTGCTACGGCAGGCAGCCAGTGAAAACGAATTTGTTTGCTAAAATTATGAAAATGTAAGGGCTACTTAAAACAAACAGAACTTTGTCATTCCTTGCTCATTTTTCCTGATTGAGGTGTCATTTGAAAGGGCAGAAACTCAACCTTCTAGAAATGTGATTTTCTGTTAGAAATTCAGATATCGTCCGCCAAATGACTTTTGGTTTTACTCTCTTCAAATTGATTTTAATCACTCATGCGTGAAATATGCATCAAAATGAGTTGCGTCAAATGAAAGAGGAGGATCTAAGCTTTCTAAATATGTGTCATTTATTAATTATAAATGTGATTAAGTTATGATAAAACATCGATAATTCTCGGTTTCGTTTTTTCTGGGACGCACTGTATATATGTATTTTCTCTTCAAAGCCAATGACTCAAATCAAATGCCGCTTACACCAAAATGTAGATGAATGGAGCATCCAGTTTATATCATAATTGTACAGTACATGTATAATGATAAAGATACATAGCCTAGACATACCACATGGTCACTTGCCTTTTAATATTATTCACATGGTTGCAATAACAATCCTAGGATATATTCTTTTATTACGTTGCTTGTTTATTAATTTTCCTACTCACCTGTAAGTCTCTAAGAGAACAGGCTCCTTCCTATATTCAGAATCTAATGCACCCTTATACGAAACCTTTCCACTTGCCTTGATATCCCAACAGCACAATCTTCTTCAACTCCCGAAATCCCAGACTAAGTACTATGGTAACTGCATATTCAGTGTAAAGGCCATTTCCCTTTGGAACAGTCTCCTACAATACAGCCGTGAAGCCGGTTCTCTCTAATCACTCAAAAATCTTCTAAAATATACGTTTTTCAGTAAATGTTATTTAATTATTCAATATAATTTCAGCTATGACATTTGTTTTATATCCCATATTATAATTATATTACTCTTCTGTTCTTACAGTAATCCTATTTCTGTTATCAAATTGAAGGATATGTTTCTTTTTTCTTTTTTTTTTTATTCAGTTTGCTTTGGAAAGTGCGTAGAGGCTGTTTATAATTAATGTTTGATAACTTTTCCTTGGTTTATTAGTTTTAATATTTCTTGCATCTTTTGTATGCTTTTTGTATCTATATGTAAAGCAAATAACGATCCTTTATATTATGCGCTATTATATATGCATATTATTAGTACACATGTAGTTTGTGTATTCAACTGTTAAGCTATTACTTTTACAATTCAAAAACTTCTTCGGCATTTCAAAGATGTTAAAAGTTTTGTTTGTTTTAAAATAGCCTTGAGTTGTTACCTCTTATGTATAATTATATGATTGCATCTGAAAGGCTTACATTGGCTGTATCTTAATGTCGTTACATGAGAATGTTATTAATGTACTTGAAGATCAAACGATCTTCTTTGGGATTTAAAATTTTTTACAAGTCTTTTTTTTTTTTAAAGTGTCTTGATCTGGTACCTCTCAGGCGCGTACGCAGGAATTTTTCAAGGGGGGGGGGGGGGTTTTAACATTCATAAATCGGGCCGAAAATTAAGAGGACACATTTTTTGTTGTTTTTGGTCCAAAAAAATCGCAACGACTCAGCCGACCGCTGAATAAGCGGGGGGGGGGGGGGGGGGGGGGGGGGGGGGGGGGGGGGGGGTAAGAGGACACATTTTTTTTTTTTTTTGGTCCCAAAAAAATCGCAACGACTCAGCCGACCGCTGAATAAGCGGGGGGGTAAGAGGACACATTTTTTTTTTTTTTTGTCCCAAAAAAATCGCAACGACTCAGCCGACCGCTGAATAAGCGGGGGTGGGGGGGGGGGGGGGGGGGGGGGGGGGGGGGGGGGGGGGGGGGGGGGTAAGAGGACACTTTTTTTTTTTTTTTTTTACCTCGAAATTTAAAAATTTGACATTTTGCTCCGTTGGGGGGGGGGGGGGGGGTAAGGTCACCTGTTTTAGGGTCATTCATGGGGATAATTTTTTTTTTTTTTAATAATAAAAAAAAAAAAAAAAAATCCAAAGGGGGGGGTTTTAGGTTTTTTTTGGGGGGGTTTATACACATTAAAATACCAAAGGGGGGGGTTTAACCCCCCAAACCCCCCCCCCCCCCCCTGCGTACGCGCCTGGTACCTCTTATGTATAATAATTTGATTGTATCTGAGGGGCTCATCTTAATGTCGTTACATGATAATGTTATACATGTACCTGAAGATCGTGTAACATTGAGGCAGCATTCTGACATGATAAACAGAGATGAAGCCGTCTTTTCTATTCATGACCAACTACCAAGTTTTCAAGAACCTTGTTCGTTTTGTAGTTTACATTCCGCAGGTATAATTTATTATCGTTGATAAAGATTTGGGGTTTCAATTGATTGGTAGTATGAGGGCAATTACTGTAGGACCATGATAATCCTGTGAATTGTGTTACCAATACCATTTTGTTACCCTTTTAAGTGTTCCATTGTGTTTAACTTTTTTTGATTAAATGGTTGTTTCAATTGTTATAAAGAAACGTAAAATACTGTATGACTAATGTTTTACACTGTTTTCTAAGGTTGTGTCGTCAGAACTATTATCACTGTAGAACCGTTAACCAGGCCGATTAGACAATCACGCAAAGAAAAAAAAAAGGGGGGGGGGGGTCCTAACCTTGCCGTTATACCAGGGTACAATAAGAGGGAATCCCCCCCCCCCCCCTTAAACAAAATCTTGTAAGGGCCTACACCAGTACTGCACGACTTTGAGTGAATTGTAGCACTGGCTTGTGATATCTGAAGTCTGACATCTTGGATAAATTGTCATGAGAGTGTCGAGATGATGAGTGAGTAGTAAATACCTCAATTTTTAATATGTGCATGTATTGATATAGAAGAGACAGAGAAACAAGACAAAAAATAATTATTTCTTCTTTATTTAACACAAATGCACAATGAAAATCAGTGACGACGGTTAGATTAACGTGCTCATTGGTTTCATATTCATTCAAATATTTATACCTGAATTTGTTTATGGGTCAACATTTTCAGATGTCTTAGGAAATTTTGTTTTAAAGTTAGCATCACATTTTATCATATGACCTCATTGACCTGTCTTATTTAGAAACCCTTGCTTCCAATGGCAAATTAATACAATACCTCTCGTCGGTTACCTTTGGACATAAAAGTACTGTATATCACTAGGAAAATCAACAAAATATATGTTTTCTGAGCCCTTTGAAAATTGATAAGTAATTGTCCTCGGTTCCCAAGGAATGTTAAAGTAGGCCTACAGTATGTGTCCTCAGTTTCTAAGGAAAAGGTAATACAAGACTTATACAAAAATACATATAGTGTCCTCGTTTCCTATGGATTTCAATAAATTATGTGTCCTCGGTACTAGGACATTGTAACAGTATGTATCCTCGGTTCCTTAATAAAACTGATACAGCAACGGTCCTCGGTTCCCAGCAGAATTTATGAGGTATGTCCTCGGTTCACTGAAGAAGTTAGTAAAGCATGTGTCCTCGGTTCCGTAACAAAGCTTATACACCATACAATGTAGGTCCTCAGTTCCTAGCGGAATTTATGAGGTATGTGTCCTCGGTTCACTTGGTATTTTAGTACAGAAATGTGTCCTCGGTCCTCATGGGGGAATATTATACAGTGTGGTGTCCTTGTCTCAATTGATATGTTATACAGAATGTGTTTGTCCTCGGTTTCAGTGGAAAAATAATAGCCAGCTCATAAAAAGCTATATACAGTATGTGTCCTCGATTTCCATGGGGAAATCGCTTATAAGTGGGTGTGTCCTCGGTCCTCAAAGAAAATAATAAGGAGTACCTGAAGTTATGTGTGTCCTTAGTTTAAATGAAAGTATGAGAGGTCCTCGATTTTTTCAAAGTTTAAAATAGAAGTCTCAACGACCAAATAAAATACTTATAACATTAATTGTGATCTGAAAACATCTTTATTTTGTCGTATATCCTTTAAGAAAAAGAGTCATCGGTTTGTATGGTTCACCACATGTTCCCCGTTTTACACCATGAACGTGTATGTGTGTGTATGTGTGTGTATGTGTGTGTGTGTGCATGTGCACGCGAGCGTGCGTGTTTGTATGTGTTTGTAACGAATAGTGGAAGTGCACGTAGCTCTGTGTGGTATAGAGGAGTGGAAACACATATAGCCTTTACAATAAAGGAAACTAAGAATACGAAAATAGAAAACAAAATTTGCAAAACTGAGTTGCAATGTGACCAAAATTTGACAATTATACTCCAGTGGGTTGACTTGGCTGGCCCATCGGTGGACGCAGGTCGGGAGTTTAACGCCTAGTACACCCCCCCCCCCCAACGAGGAGAACCAAGGACAACCCCCCTGGACACCCCCTGAAAATTCCCCCGCCCCCTTTTCAAATGAGGAAGTCTTCTCTGATAATAATTTGATCTTTAAAAGTAGAAATTTGTTTGGGGGTAATTGTCTAAGGGGGAGGGGAATTGTCCTAGAACCGATGTATGCTGCTCGCTCGAGCTAACTAGCGATAGCTGCAGCAATGTTTCGCCGAATTCATATAACTAATCACTATAAACTAGGGGGCTGGGCGTCTTCCAAAGTGGGGAGGGGGCACCAACAATAAAGGGCACTTGCTTGAAAAAAAGGGTACCTTCAAAGGGAAACCTGAATGCAAAAAGATACAATTCGTTCCATACATTTTGATTCCATTTTCAGGGATGATTTGCATATTTGGTTCTCTCTTCAATTTTCCAACAAACTGTTTCAGCATCATATTTGCAGTTGAGTCTGATGTTTTGATTATTATTTTCCAAGGGAGTGAAGCGACCGAGAAAAACAAGTTAGTAATTGTGTGGTGGCAGTGTGCACAATTACATCTTATATAGAGGAAAAGTATTCCTAAGGGGGTCAAAGCACAATCTCATTAGGTAAAATAGATATATCAACTATAGATGCGAGCGAGCGTAGCGAGTAAACCTTTAGGGTAATGAAAGAAAATTGTGCTTTTAGTGGCCTTGATTTACACAAATGTTATAGAGAAAGCAAAAAGTGGGCACTTATCAATGAGTAAGAGGCATGCACTTATTGGAACAGAATAGGAGCACGGGTAGAAGTAAAAGTAAAAAGAGGTACTCAACCAAAATGGAAAAATGCTCTAATGAGAATGAAAAATGGGAAATTGTCAAAGGAGAAGAGGCACCTCTAAGATTTAAACATGGGCAATTATCAGATGGAAAGGGAACACTTACCTGACGCGGTAAGGGACACTACTAGCAAGGTGAAACGTACACCTAATAGAAAGAAAAATGGTCACTTATTTGAAGTAAAAAGGGCACTTTTTGAAAAAATGGGGCCTGACCTTCCCTTGGAGCGCAGCCCTTGAACAAATCATGAACGCATGATTAAATAAAAACATGAATAGACGAAAAATGAAAGAATTAAAGAAAAAGTAGATGGTTTATATCGATTGATCGATTTGTCAAAAAAAATAAATCATATTTTAGGTTCCCTATTTCATCACAATTTCTCTTCCAATCTCCATGTTTTTGTTTCTCATCAGGCCTTGGATCTATAGGTTTTGGGGCTCCTGCAGCAACCCTAGATGGAGGTGTTTAGTGAGTGCATTATAACCCACGGAAATGTTTGTAAACCTTCAAATAATGAATTGCCAACGACCCCCCCCCCCCCTCTTACAGCAATTTCATAAGCTAATATTATTAGAGGTGTAGATCTATAATACATTTGCTAAAGGTAGACATGCTATAGCAAATGAAACATTTGGAAGCCTATATGCCATGGCTATGCGCACACCATGCTGACACAGACAAGGCACTGTCTGTGTGTAACGAGCTACCTTCGCACCGTTAGTCGTTTCGGTAACCGTTTTGCATCCGTAAAACCTTTAGCACGCTTAAAGACGAGCTCTGATAGGCTGTATGCAAATGAGTTCATACTGGGGTCCGGAACTAAGGTGGGAAAAAAAATACGCAGCCGGGGGGCGAATTTGCGATTCCCAAACCATTCAGCTGTGGGAAACATTTTGAGCAACGTGATTGGTTAAAAAAAGTTATAAAGACACGCCCACATCGACGCGAGCCATCTCATCATGGCGGTGCGAATGTGTCTGGATAATGGATAACAGTGGGCCTGTATGTGCCTGTAGCTAGCTCGCGTGTGAAGTGCATTGTACCTAACAACATAGCGTATGTGCAGTCCTGAGTGTTTTGTTGAGCCTAGCCATGCATTGTTTGAACATAGACAATAACACAAGTTACATGTAGATTTAGATGATAGATCTTTTAAGTTAGATACAAGTATGTTCTAATGAAATATAGATATCGATTGGATGCTTTTTTTTATTTATTTTTAGATCTAGACCCTAGATCTATAGACATATTATACAAAATAAAAAATGGAACATTATTATTTTATTGGGGGAGGGGGGGGGGGGGGGGGGAGTCTAAATTTACTAGTCTAGATGTCTATGTATAAATGAGAGCTTGAGTCTGAGGGGAAAAAAGGGGTTGCAGAGAGGCCCAGCAGTTGTTTTAATAATCAGAGTTTGATGAAAGGATTAGGCATTACAAAATTTCCAGGGTAGAAATCCTCAAACAGATTAAAATGGTAAAACTAGAGAAAGTTTCCAAAATTAAATTAATTCATCTTGACTATACATGTAGATCTAGCCATGAGTATTTATCAAACAGGATAGACTACAGGATATCACATTTTTGGTGGCTAATTCTTCTTAAAAGTGCATTAACAAACTTGCAAATGTAATTGTATTAATGATCTGAGTATAATTCCTTTCATTGCAGGATACTCTCCCTATTGAG
Organism: Strongylocentrotus droebachiensis; assembly: GCA_035222895.1. Classification (NCBI taxonomy): domain Eukaryota; kingdom Metazoa; phylum Echinodermata; class Echinoidea; order Camarodonta; family Strongylocentrotidae; genus Strongylocentrotus; species Strongylocentrotus droebachiensis. Next base: position 38,804 of record JAVYIG010009770.1, on the reverse strand, counting down.
TATGAATACCATCTCTGCTCGTTACTGATACACACCTTCAGTAGCAGAATTCTAAGGCATGTGAGTAGTTTGCAAGCACATATACAGAGTCTGAATCGTGAGACTACAGTAGGCCATTTCATGTAGATAGACTTCCCTCAGACATGATATCTTTCGTAAAGTGTCAAATAAAAGTCTGTGCTTGCAGACTAACATTATGAGTGTTTGTAGTCTGTGTCAGCTGTGAGCGAGCCCGAGCGTGCAGTAAATGATGTAATATTTATTTCTTCTCTCGACCAATCACGTTGCTCATAAAGTCTCCCATAGCTGAATGGTTTGGGAATCGCAAATTCGCAGCCGGGGGAGTGCCCAGCTTTTATATACGGTCTGTTACGGCTTCCAGGCGGAGCGAACGTTTAGCGAACGGTATGGGTGCGTTCCAGGCGGTAAGCGGCCGGTACCCAACCGGTGAGGAACCGGCGAGAACCCGGTGAAGGAACAGTCAATATGGTGACACTAGCTGGTAGTAGGCGGTTAAGACCAGGTATGGAGACGGAATGGAAACGTTGAGGACACGGTGGAAAAAAATAACAAAAAATAAATCTTTGCGGCCGGAGACATTTTCGCTTGTCATTTGAATAAAACTGCATGGGCCCATTGGGCTTAGCCAGCGCCATTTGGCCATTGGGCAGCACTTAAGACCATGTTACACTAGCTTATCTTGAGCTCTGGTATGGGAATCGTATTTTGAGAGAAAATTGATTTGATTTATTCTGGATTGTTTATCCCGCAGTAAGTTGGTTGTTTGAACCAGTGAAATAAAAACATACGCACAAAAACACATGGTGCCGGCCACCACCTTGATTTTCTTATCTTTCTATGCTCATTACTCAGCCCCTATAACATTTTTCCAAAATAAATTCGTTTGGTACAAGTCATTTATTTGTAATATTATAATAATAATAATAATATGTCTCATCAATATTTATACTGTTCTCTCTGATGGCCCTCCAATCAGATTATTACCCCGGCTTTAACTGAGCAACCATTAAAAGGTGCTCAAGCATTCAAGGAATTTCCTCCAACCGGGTACCCATTTACCTCACCTGGGTAGAGTATGGCAAATGTAGATTAATGTCTAGCCAAAGGACAATAGTGCCATTCAACATTCAGTGTAAGTTTTGTTCGATTATGTGATAATTTATTTTCTATCATTACCAGAAACTAAGCTTATCTTTAAGACCTTAACATTCGTCTTACCCAACGATCGGACGTGTGAATCCCAAGGCAGTTGTCTTATTGTCAATGAACTCTTTGGTTTGAGGCTGAGGTTTAAGAATGTAGGTGATGATCTGTCCTATCCACCAGACGTGGGGTTTACTGTGGACTCTCCTCAGTCTCACCGAGATGTCTTCTGGAACCGCCCAGGGCAAGAAAACTGGCTTTTCGTTAGTTTCCATAAATGTTACTACAAGGGGGAGCTCCACCACTTGAATGCTTTCATTTCCATCAGGAACTGTAGATGAAAAACAAGAGAAATGCATTAAATTGATTTATATACCTCACTTAAGAAATCCAGCCATCTGATTGGTCGAAATTGCATTCATAAACTTTAACTATTTCTGTAAAATTCCCAGTAACCATGGTTAAAATAGTTCTAAAATCCCAGTAACCATGGATACCGGGAAAATAGTTCAGTCTCCATGGTTACCCATAGGTTTACATGTTAAAAAATGGTTTGAGCGATCGAGGATACCGTACGTGTGCGAAGAATTGGTCGGTATTTTCATACAAGACAAGACAAAAATGGCTAAAGAAACTGTCCCAAGATTTCAACTTATCAAATGCAAGACTCGCTGACAGCAAGAACAACAACAAGGGTACGTGAAATTATCCATAAACATGTTCGTTTAGTTGCTGAAAATGGAGTACCAGCATAGACGTAGACGAAAATAGATCTAGTAGTCAGGGTGTCTGATCGCGCACCCGATGTTGTGTGCTATATTCTTCCCATAGAGATTACACGCAATGCAGTCTCTATGCAGTCTACGTGCATTGCGCGACCATGCAAAAAAAGTCAAGTTTTTGTTTTCAATTTGAGATTCAAACCTTTACCTGTTTATCTGTGATCCTGAAGGTGATACTCAATAAGTGAGGTGTCATATGAAAGCGCAGGTTCTTCTCTCTATTTCCCACAGGGCCGGCCCACCCCCAAAATTGTAAAAATATCTTGCTTAGACTAGAATCTAGATCTAGTCTACTCTCAAAGATACACTCATAAAAAACAACCGTGCAGATAAACTAGAGAAAGGCCAAGGTGGTGTCATTAGTTGACTCTTTTGTTTTCGGCATATAAAAGTATTAATGACTGCTTTAATATTCGAGAAATAGTTGTTTTTATACGCTCTCGGGAAGGTTACAATTGGGATATTGCCCTCGGCACGCCTCGGGCAATAGCACAATTCTAACCTTCCCTTGAGCGTATAAAAACAACTATTTCTCTCAAAGCAGTCATTAATACTATAATATTTGTACCAATTTCTACTACATATTGACTAATTTTCAACTATGTTTTTTATTTTTCACAATCATCGATCATATTAGCTGTCTGCAAACTCGGTTTTCTTGGACTTCATATCATGACGGTTTTTCGAACTTATCATTGTAAGTTGTAAATGTATGATTGTGGGAAAATAAGGACTTTGAGATTTGCACATCGACAAAGTTGACTGCTACGTGTGACGTCCTTTTAAGGCACGTCCTTTTAAGGCACTTCCTTAAAAGGACGCCACACGTAGCAGTCCACTATGTCGACGTGCAAATCTAAAAAGTCCCTATTAATGAAAGTTGTAGACCAGGGGACTTGGAGAAATCTTAAGCCTGAATTTGACTCTGTAAGTAGCGTCTCTGCAGGCACAGGCCTAAGGTCAAGCCAAAGTAAATCTATTCTAACCATATAAACTAACCATATGTACAGGTACAATTATAAAATATGGTCCAATATAATTATACCGGCCACTAGCGCAAATAAGATATACCTATATAAAAGACTAGCACCAAGGCACATTAGTAATTTTTTAAGGATTTCCGTCCCTTAGTTTCGTGGTAAATTCACAAATATAGGTTACCAAATGTGCTACCGCGCCGTCGACCGTCATGCCATCAAACATTGTACAATATCCACAATTTTTTTAAATTCTTTTACAAAAAAAAAAAAAAAACCCTCTACCTTGTTTTTTGCGTTTTTGTGTGTGACTCCAATTATAGATTTCATATGAATTCTATCACAACATTCTCATCATAAAAAACGACATCGCCATCATACCACACACGACCTTTTAGCTTGTATCAGGTATGATATTAACGGAGTTATGTCGTTTGCCGCATAGCATGTCATGTCGTTTTGTCGTTTGTTGTGTTTGGTGTATCAATCCATACAAATTCTTGTGTGCAGTGTTTGTGTGTGATTTTCAGGAAGACTACATGAATACATTTATGTTCATTTTGATAATTTCAATACATAAACCAGCCATTTATGTTCATTTTGATAAATTCAATTCATAAATCAGCCATTCCCAATTACTTGCTTCTGTTTCATAACAATGTAATCATAAGAAACCATACCCATTTACAAGATCATCATCATCATCATCATCATCATCTTTATCATTATTATCATTACCATTATTCTTACCCTCATCATTCTAAGTATTACTACTATTATTAATAGTATAATCATTAGTATAACTATCATTCTTATGTTTATCATGTTTACTATTATTACTATTATCATCATCATCATTATTATCAGGACGAATGAACCGTCACATTCCAGGGGGGTGTTTCACAAAGACTAAGATCGACTTTAAGTTGGACTTAAATATGGCAAGTCATTCATGCCACTGTTTGCTCTCACCATTTACTGGCATTGGTCTCTCAAGGGACGTACAAATCGTGGTCACAAATCTGTAGAATTTACATTTTTTGATAGTTCATTATTGAAAGAAAAAATATTATCTTAAGATCATATTTGAGAGACCAATGGTGAGAGCAACCAGTGGCATGAATGGCCAACCATACTTCAGTCCAACTTAAAGTCGATCTTAGTCTTTGTGAAACACCCCCCAGGATACCTACCTGGCCACTTGTTGTAAGCTGTAGTCTCTCCTGTTCCATCGAGGCAAGTCTCACTGAGGGGGCGGAAGAACTTGTCCCATCCGTCCTTAAAATAGGCCCATCCCTCGCCGGACTCAAGAATGAGGGTCCTCCCACTCCCGTACGCCATCAACATGCAGAACGACAAATGGTGTACCTTGCTACCGAACCCGCTTGTCTGTTTAAAGGTGCACAAGATCTTCCTGGCTTTTCTGCAGTCTGGAGGGTTCTGGTGAAACAAAATAGGGACTTTTAGAATCTGCACGACGGAGAACGTGGACCGCCCTTTTAAGCAGGGCAATGTGACGTCACTGTCAGTGCCTTAAAAGGACGTCACATTGCCTTAAAAGGGCAGTCCACGTTCTCGTCGTGCAGAATCTAAAAGTTCCTATTGACCAGGACGTCAAAAAACAATTGATTGAGTTTGAACAAGATCGCAACGACTTTTTTAAGGGCCGGCTGTACTATAGTTTGGACAGGAGGATTATACTACACAGCGTGGTCAATGACAGGTGGCTATCTCATCAACTCAGCTCTCAATTAACTAAAGAAAAAGAGGATCATGGGGGACCAATGGTCACCGATTAGGCCTTTTTTCTATCTAGAGGAAGCAAGTAGCTACAAGTAGGACAGTGGGACTTTAAACAAATTGACCTTTGTCAATAGCCTATTATATTGGCCTCCGTTAGAAATCATGTTTGGATAAAATATTGTACCGTTTACACTTATCAAATTCGCTGTTGAAATTGCCTTTTATGCGGTCATGTTTTTCGTTGACAATTTTCCTGATGACATCTTCTCTAACATAAAAAAAAAACCTGTATCCTTATAGCATTCTGGAGAAAAATGTACCTAACTACATCTTGTTACTATACCTGAAGAAAATGGAGTCTCTGTTGTATAAGATATGATAACTTCCTCAGCTCGTCTTGTTTCCATCTAGGTAAAAATAGAAAAAGTGGTGAAAACACACCATTCCTTTAGCAGAAGGACCAACCAATAAATAAATCAACAAAAAGTTGCTCTTCGTGTAACACCACGTTCATTTACAATGGATAACGAAGTTTAAGGAACAAAAAAGAATTGAAGCTCGAAATATGTAGTGTGATCCAAGGAAACGAAATACTTAAATGAGACTTATTTATAGGAAACAGACTGTTGTTCTTTACGAATTTATTTCTTTCTTCTTTATTTCATAAATAGGTCTCTCTCTCTATCTATTTCTCTTTCTCTCTCTCCGTCTCTCCTTCTCCCTTTCTCACTCTTTCGCCAGTTTTTCCAGCAAATCTTAGTCTATTCACGGCAGGACAGAGATTTAGTTTTGCAGGTGAGAAGGAGGGGGGGGGGGGGTGTTTATATAGTGATCACTTCCTAGATATGTCATTGTATATCAATATAATTCTGATAGATAGAAAGAAAAAGGATTGGCGAAATAAGAGAAAGGTCAATTACTTTTGTTCTTTGGCAGAGATTCTCAAGCGAGGCGAGTCCTTCTTGGATGTCTTCATGTGCTGGATATACCGAGGAGATACTTGTCGTTCAAATACGATGAAAATGCTGATAAGCAAGGCTAGCGTAATCGTCAACAACAACTTGCACAACGTATTCATGATCACAAATCTCCCTCGTCAGACAACCAAACCTGTTTCTTCTTTCTGTATAATAGATTTAGATAATAACATAGACAGTATCAAATTAATCTCTATCACAATAACCATGTCATAGGTAGAAGACATTTCAGGACCCTATCAATAACAGGTTACAAGCTACTGTTATAGGCTACTGAAATCAAGGCATCTGATTGGCTGAGAGCCAATTTGTCATCGAAATTAAGCATTTGTTATAGATAAAAAAAGTTTTATGAAACGGGCCCCAGTTCTCTTGAGGTAAAAGGTCATTTCCCCTCTTTCTCCTCCTCTTTCTTCTTTGTATTATTCTTCTCCTCTACTTCCATCCTCAGTTTGAAGAGGTACTGTCGTAGTTCAACTTCAAACATACCCTTTTTTCTTGATAAATAGTTATAAATGCACTAAAATTGCTCAAAAATGTACTAATTTACATTATGACGTCACAATTTGGTATTCTATCAGCTCAAGGTACATAATAGACGACGTCTTTTCAAGAAAGTTTTGAATGCCCCTTTTGGTGAAATGTGAATGAAACGTAATATGCCAGGAGCATTCAATAGTCCCCCTATTTCAATCCACACAAGCTACTAATGCTATCAGTCTGAACGTAGCTTAATTTCCAGGGACAAACCGTTGTTAGTCATTCTGCGTAACGGACTGTCTGAAAAGTGAGACTAAGAAATAATGTACTCCGTAGTACCTGTACTATATTATAGAGAGCCGCCCAATCACAAACAAAGAAAAAGACTCAAGGAAGATATGCCATGGCATGTTTAGGTGATGCATAGCATCGTTGCGATTTTTTGCAAAAATAGCAGGGTATGGAACAGGTGTGGATGCCGCAAGAATTTGTTGGTTTTATCGTTTTTCCAAATTGCTAATAATAATGTCATTTAAGGTTCCAAATTAGAAAGAATGTCAAAAAGCAAACCACTGTTTCACTGCCATGTGCGCCTTTGCACGCATTCGTCATAGCACTTATTGTTCATTCTCGTTAGACTGTGCTTTGTGTTTCACATGCGCTATCCATAGAACCTTAGCGTTAATCAGATTAACTTAAAATAAAGCTGGCATTGCGTGGGATTTGAGGCTTGGCACAATGGGGATTAGCCCTGTGGCATGATAAGAGTTAATACACCCTTCGAATGGTGTAATTTTAATTACGAGTTTGAAGTAATAGATATTACACACGTATGTATGGCACAATTTGACAAAAATACTGTACATTTAAATCTACAGTGAACATGTACCGTATTATGATGGCAATATGACACAGGTATTAGCAGGTTCATACTTCATGGGCGAAATACATTGAAAATATTGTAGTATGAAAAACATTGATCCTTTAAACTCAACCGTTTTGAACTTCAAAAGAACAAAAATGGAATGGTATCTGTATAGTATAATTGAAATCTTACTGAATGTTTTTTTATGAGATGTTCTATTCCATTCAATCATGTCTCTGTACCATTGAAGAAAAATATGTATTTATTTTGAGGTATATTTGGTGACGATGTGAATTGCAAATAAAACTAATTAAAACAAAAGAAATATTTTGTTAGGACCCTTAGCTATGCTTCCTTGCCCTTGAATAGGTTGGGTATCTTTGCCTCAGATTCTAAAAAAAAATCGTGGATTTAGCTCCTGCTGCCAGGCAGGGATGGCGATTTCTTTTCATGACTGGGGGGACGAAATGAAAGGGACGAGGGAGCATAGTGAACGAGAGGGGCGAAGGTGACGGAAGTGACTACCCCCTCACCGGTTTGTGAAGTTTTGTTGTATTACAAAATTACATTCCTTAGCAAAACTATAGTATAAAAACGAGCAATATACTTTTTCACACTTCACTTTTACTTTACCGGTAATTAGTGTGCAGTCCGAAGGGTTGTAAATATTTATTAGGTACATTTTAGTAAGTTAGGGAGCTTGGGCATGGATGGGACTTCTCTGTCCCACTCATGGCCTGTGTTATGTACATGTATATTGATATCGCTATTATGCGAGGAAGCGTAGCGACCGAGCGAGTGATTTTCTTTGCAATATTATTAGTCTATACGCTGCACTCTTGGGCCCTCTAGAGCCTACAATTGTGTTCCAGTCTATAGTCGGTAGTTGCTCTACATTTATTTTTCTTCACTTTTTCTAATTTTCCGGGACGGGCGGGGAGGGGGGGGGGGGGGCGGGACGACCCCCCTATAAAAATGGGGGGGGGGGGGGGGTAAGGGGACGTGGAAATCGAAATGTCAAAATCCATTTTCGCAACGGTTATTATAACACTACTCTCTCTTGGGGAAACTGAGTATTGCAAAACCTGTCACTTAACGATTTTTACTTTTTAGAGACACTTCAAGACAATTTTAGAAGCGAAATTTGTTTGGGCTTCAATATTACACCATATTAGACACTGATAACACGTAGGGCCATACATATAAGATTTGTTAAACTGGAAACATTGTTTAACAATGCCTTTAAGTTGGTGGTAGTGCAACCACTGGAGCTGCTATCGTGGTAACAGACAAGATATATATTTTTTATACAAAGATTTTTTTTTCGAAGTTTAGAAAATTAATAAAACAATGTAGACGTGTCAATATATGTATTGTATTTAAATCTTTTCACTAGTTTACAACCTGTATACAAGTTACTGCAGGAGTCATTCATATTTCTAAATGGCTGTAAACTTAAACTAATCTTTAACAAAGTAAATCATTAGTTTCTGTGTCTGTGGTAAATGTGCATGTTCATAAATCCAATGTGCAAAATATTGTATGTAATCTTTGTTGGGAAAGGGGGGGGGGAGTAACTTTTTTATAATGAAATATCTTTTTTTCTTCAGAATGACAGTAAGTATCGTTTTATTTTTATTCTCCTCGGGCGAAATTATATTTATTAAAGCCTTATTATAGTTTGTACATAATTAAGGAATGTAAGGAAAGTCAGATACTGCGATAATTGTTTGTGGAAGCTCGATATATTAACACGTATCTATTCTGAGAAACTACATAGGTCTCTGGGATTCCTCTTGTCATAAATTTCCCGTTTTCTCTTCCCTTCCCATGACAAATATATCTACAGATTCTATGAAGTTCTGGGGCCCGTTTCATAAAACTTGTTATCAATAACAAATGCTAAATTTCTATGATAATTTGCTCTCAGCCAATCCGATGCAATGATTTCAGTAGCTTATAACAGTAGCTTGTAACTTGTTATTGATATCAAGTTTCATGAAACAGGACCTTGAGCAATGTTTAACATCCGCCAGTCGGTGAGGAAATGGCTAGTTGCCAACCAGTGAATTAAGGGTGCGTTTAATCGACACTTTTTCACCCTAGAATCACGGTTTCTAAAGACGTTTAGTTTAAAACGCAATGCGTTCAAGCGATTTTTTCGTCGGTCGTAAAAATAAACGTGTTTGAAAACACAAACATGAAACGCTGAAAAAGATGCGTTTTGTATCATGATTCAAAAGAATCACGGTCGCTAAAATTCGATTGAACGGACGGAGTTCTCAATCATGATTGTATGACGAAGCCTCTTCCGGTTTGGGAAAAACCGCGCGCCCGCTTTGCATGCAATTTGCGTTCACTATACCATCGTGGCCTGTTCCGTTATGTTATTCCTTGTTTTTCCTTCTATCATTTTCTCTTTCTGTCTTTCATTATGTTATTCTTTGTTTCTTCCTTCTATTCTTATGTTATTCTTTGTTTTTGTTCCTTCTATCACCTTTTCTTATGTTATTCTTTGTTTTTATCATTCTATCATTTGCTCTTTCTGTCTTTCCTTATGTTATTCTTTGTTTCTTCCTTCTATCACCTTTTCTTATGTAATTCTTTGTTTTAAGCATTCTATCAATTTCTCTTTCTGTATTTCCTTATGTTATTCTTTGTTTCTTCCTTCTATCATCTTCTCTTATGTTATTCTTTGTTTTTATAATTCTATCACTTTCTCTTATGTTATTCTTTGTTTTAATCATTCTGTTACTTTCTCTTTCTATCTTTCCTTATGTTATTCTTTGATTCTTCCTTCTTTCACCTTCTCTTATGTTATTCTTTGTTTTAATCATTCTATCACTTTCTCTTTCTGTTCTTCCTTATGTCATTCTTTGTTCCTTCCTTTTTTCACATTCTCTTTCCGTCTTTCATTATGTTATTCTTTGTTTCTTCCTTCTATTTTTATGTTATTCTTTGTTTTTTTCCTTCTATTACCTTCTCTTTTGTTATTCTTTGTTTCTTCCTTCTATTCTTATGTTATGCTTTGTTTTTTCCTTCTATCACCTTTTATGTAATTCTTTGTTTTAAGCATTCTATCACTCTCTCTTTCTGTCTTTCTGTCTTTCCTTATGTTATTCTTCGATTCTTCCTTCTTTCACCTTCTCTTATGTTATTCTTTGTTTCAATCATTCTATCGACTTTATCTTTCTGTCTTTCCTTATGTTATTCTTTGTTTCTTCCTTCTATCACCTTCTCATTCTTTGTCTTATTATTGCGATCTATGCTCAAAACAGCAGTCGACAGTCGGCCGTAAACAATAAATCCAGAAAGCGCGCGCCGAAGTTCCTGGGCCATACTGCGCAGTGTGATGCGCAGTGGTTTGGCTCGCAATGAGCTAGAATCAGCGTTGATGAAAAATCGCTTGAACGCAAACCGCAGTGACCTTGCTTTTGGTAACGGCGTTTTGAATTGTGATTCATGTTTGTGATTCTAGCTTCGAAAATTCAATTGAACGCACCCTAAAGATACTCGTCTTCAATTCACTAAGGGCGCGTTCATGCTTGATTTTGAAGGTAGAATGAGCGATCTGAAACGCTCATCGTAAACGCTCATCGTGATCGCAGTTCCACGGTGAACTGTTCATGCTTACTTCTCTGGCTCATCCAGGCAATTCTCCTTGTTTTGCCTTAATTGGTCTTCCAGCTGGATCGCAAACCTTCACTGTGCATGCTACGTAGACCCACTAGAGGTCAGTGCGTTGACCCCATTTAAACGCGTTTACAAATTGTAAACGCATCTTTTTGTGAGTTTACGATCGGCGATCGTGATCGCCGTTTTTCGGTGATTCTACAAAAGTAAGCATGGACGCAACCGTGTTTTAAACTAAACGCGTAACAGATGCCTGATTCTGGCCGGAAAAAGTGAAGCACGAACACGCCCTCTATTGATTCATTTTGTATGATTTCATATCTGATTGATACACGTCTGTAAAAACACAATATACACACACACACACATTGGATAGAGTATTACAACTAACGTAGATATATCGGAAATAATATCGCTAGTGATATTCGTTTGTCTCGCAATGTGGTCAATAAGGAATCTAAAAGATCACGACGTTTCGTATGCTACTGCGATACTTCCGTCAGGTGATAAAAACTATTGTAAGCAAGGGTCTTTTATACTTTACGGGAGGACCGGCGGAGCGGTCTATAATTCGAAAACGTCGAATTAATTAGCGGTCTATAAAACGTCGTGATCTTTTAGATTCCTTATTGACCACATTGCGAGACAAACGAATATCACTAGCGATATTATTTTCGATACTATATCCGCAATGAGTAATATATTTAGCATTAACGTAGATATAGTTGAGATAGAAACCATTTTATGATGACTGCAGTAATGATCGTAAGCTCTTTCACTTCTAGTACTTCCATAACTAAGTCCATCCATTACTTCGATCGCTAAACACTCCCGCCCATTATATAAAATAGTAGGGACTTTTAGATTCTGCACGACGAGAACGTGGACTGCCCTTTTAAGGCAATGTGACGTCCTTTTAAGGCACTGACAGTGAAGGCACGTTGTCTTAAAAGGGCAGTCCGCGTTCTCGTCGAGCAGAATCTAAAAGTCCCTAGTAAATATCAATTGGGCCGTATGAATAGGGCAAAGTTGAAAGGTAAAACTTTGCAACTTTTTTATGTATACCTACTAGTGCCTAGTTCACATTTAGAGAGCACTTTAGTTGTCACCTAGGCTTTAATATAGTAAGGTTTTAAATATATGGGCCCGGTGATCTAGACAATGCACTCTACTGAAAATGAGTCTCATTTTGTCTAAACAGTGCCCTTACTACCACTATCATGTACTTATAAATGGGTGATTACGAATGAAGATTCGGTTTCATTTAAACCAATCTTCACACGTAAAAATGGTTTCTATGACCTAACCACATATAACAAATATTAAAACCTGAGTTGAATCACGTAAAGATGATTTCCCATTCAAAGAAAAGGAGAGTAAACAGGAATTACATTTCCTGAACATTCTGCACCTCCTTTTATTTATCAATAGAGGATTTTATAATAGCGATACGCGCATATCTTGAAAAGATTGTGAGAGGATGGGAAAACGTGTATGTTCTTCATTATAGGGGTGATGAGCTCCTGAACACTTGCGTACTGAAGGAGGGGGGGGGGGGGGGGGGCAGTTGCCCCCAACAGAAAAATCAAAATTTTTGTTTATTTCTAATTCGATACCAGTGGTTTACAAATGTTGCAGAAATGACATGATTATTCGGGATTTTATTTGTAAATAATACTTTCTTATCCGTTTGCTGGAAAACTACAAATTCCCAAATTTACAGTCAGAAACAAGCTTTTGTAGAAGCCTCCCCACTTTGTTTTAACCCTAGGAATAACAAGTAAGCCAGAGTTTTGAGAACGTAGCTGTCTAGAGGGAATGTAATGCTTGATCAAGCCATGTATACAGTGAAATAAAAAAATAAAAAATCTTGAAAACAACACGTTCTTCTACGGGCAACCAATGTAGTGATTTGAGGACTGATGTGATGTGACTGTACTTGTTAGAGAGGGTCACGACACGAGCAGCAGCATTCTGTAATTTTTGTTATTTTGCAAGTAGGTTGTGAAGCGGACCAACCAAAAGGCCATTCAGTTCATTTTATTCAAAACCACACAAAGCATGATATAATCTGTTACATAAAAAAAAGACTGGTAATAGTACATCAATCAACATATTATAACTTTATTACATCATAAACTGAATGGTTTTAGGACCCCTTTAGAAACTAAGCTTGTGAGCGGGGCCCTATAGTCAGCAAAATACATACATTAACAGTTAAAAGAATATTACGTATGATTATACAATTGATGAAAATACTAAGCTACAGAATATAGAACATACAAATACTCTCTCTCTCTCTCACACACACACACACACGCACACACACGCACACACACGCCCATACACATCAAACACATTGACGAGTAGGTCCTTATTGGTCAAAAAGCATTTTAGAATAAGAAATTACTCAGATGCAAATATAAACTATGTCTGTCTTTCAAGTAGGTACGATTTAGATAACCTTCTAAACCTAGAAAGAGTTGTACTATTTTGTATATCATCAGGCAGACTGTTCCATTCTTTAATGCAAGATATATGGAAAGAGGTCAGAGTGACATTTGTTCTTGCAAAAGGCTGACGAATAAGACACCTTTGACGTGTATTATAATTATGAATTTCAGAGTTCTGACGGAATAAATCTTTTAAGGTACATTCATTAGGCATAGACTTAAGATTAAACATAAACAATATGCAATTGAACGACACAAGTCCACTTAGTGGTAACATTCTTAGTCGAAGGAACAATGGAGAACTTGGATGTCTATAATAAGAATTAGTAATAAGCCGTATTGCCTTCTTCTGCCATACTCTCAACTTATCAAGATATGACTTAAAAGTGTTTCCCCAAGCAACATTACAATATGTCAAATAAGGAAGATAATACTATTATATAATGTTATCAGCACTCTTTCAGGTAAAATAAATTTTAATCTAAAAATGACACCTACACTACGGGACAACTTTGTGCATACAGCATCTAAATGATTTCTCCAAGATAAATGCTCATCCATGGTTAACCCTAAGAACTGAACATTTTCACTAAGCGCAACATCATGGCCTCCAACATTAAGAAAAATAATGCCATCTGGACGCTTTTTACCCTTGGAGCGAAAAATAACACATTTGGTCTTTTGAACATTCAACAATAACTTATTACAACAATACCATGCATACAGTTTCTGAATCTCTTGATTCGCAATTAGTAATAAATCTTCAGCCTTCTTATCAGCCAACAGCAAGCTGGTATCATCAGCAAAAAGTGAGTATGAAAATAATGTTGATGAGTGTATTATATCATTTATATAGATCAGAAACAACAGGGGACCAAGAACAGAAGCCTGAGGTACACCATAGTTTATAGAAGCAAGTTGAGAATTAGTACCATTCACCACAACAAATTGTGTCCTGTCAAACAAATAGCTTTGGAACCAAGACAATGCTACACCACGTATTCCATAATGCTCAAGTTTCCTGAGGAGGATTCCATGGTCAATGGTATCAAACGCCTTAGATAGATCAAAGAATATCCCCAAACAATACTTGTCTCCATCAATAGCTTTTATGATATTACTGAATAAATTAAACACACCCATTTGTGTGGAGAAGTGCTTACGGAAATCACACTGCTGAGGAATCAAGATATTCTTTTTAGATAGAAACTCATTTAAGCGTTTATAAATTATTTTCTCAAGAATTTTAGAAAAGATTGGTAACAATGCTATTGGCCTGTAATAAATGATTTTTTACGGTCAGATTTTGTATACACTGGTACCACTTTAGCTACCTTGAGTTTATCAGGAACAACTCCCTGAGATAAAGACATATTAATGATTTTACACAAGGGATCAATAAAAAGGTGAATGCACTCCTTTATAATCCTAGGTGAAATATCATCAGAACCACTAGATTTAGATGGTTTCAAAGACGACACAATATCGATGATCTCAGATTTTGGTTTTAGAAACATTGACGCATTATCATCACACTGTTTCATATAATCTTGAAAAGATTGTGGTACTTGAGGAATGTCTGCACTGATTTTCATGGGTAATCCAATGAAATATTTCTTAAAACTTTCAGCCTTATCCTTGGCAGATGAAAGAAGTACTCCATTAAAATCCATCTCTTGAGGAAGTGAATGCCTACTTGACCGACCTAACAATTCATTGATATGAGACCAAGTTTTCCTAATATCACCTTTAACACTGTGGAACAAATCATTGTAATAATTTTGCTTGGCTATACGAAGAGTTTTAACCAAGACATTCTTATAATCGATATATTTCTTTTTATTCTCAGCTGTTGGTCTCTTGACATAACTACTATAAAGCTTATGTTTACGATTTATTGTTCTCAATAAACCACGAGTTACCCATGGCTTTTTACATTTACTTTTTATCGATACCTCAATTAATGGGAAACATAATTTATATAATTCCAGAAATATTTGTAGAAAATGTTCATATGACTCATTGACGCCTTCCAGTGAAGGTAGAGCCTGCCAATTAATTTCAGCTAAGTGTTGCTTGAACCTTGAGATTCTTTCATAATTTATTGACCGCTTCATTACTTGACCATCTCTCTTGACAGAAGTTACCACAGAGCCCTTTTTAACACAAAATATAGGCATATGATCTGAAATATCTGAACATATTATACCCGAGCTAAACTCATTTTGAATGCAGTTTGTGAAAATAGTGTCAATCAATGTTGCACTAGCTTCAGTAATACGGGTAGGTTTAGTGACAAGAGAAAATAATCCAAATGAGTACATGAAATCTACAAAATCTTTAACACTACGATCAGTATCATAATTCATTCAATTGATGTTGAAGTCACCCATTAAATATATTTCCTTGTTTTCTCTACTCAATATCTGTAGCTGACGTTCTAAGTTTTCCACAAAGGATACACTTCCATAGCTTGGAGCCCTATACACACATCCAACAATAATCTTTTTACTGAGGTTTGTTATTTCAACAAAAACAATTTCATACCCTGAATTGGATCCAGATAAATCAAAACGGAATTTAAATTCCAAATCATCTTTAATGTACAGACATGCCCCATCGCCATTTTTGTCTGCCCTACATATGTGAACAAAAGAATAGCCAGGTATCTGAAACATATTGATATCAGTTGAAGTTTTAAACCAAGTTTCAGAGACTCCTATCATAGAAAAATCATGCTTTAAGCAAGACAACAATTGTAACATGTCATCATAATTCTTACATAAACTCCTGGCATTTACATGCAAAAGATCAAAATTTCTTTGTAGATTCTGTTCAAATGCACCACAATCAGCATATGCACAATCTCTAAGCATTATGTTTACATATTCTTCAGCAATGGTTTCCATTATTTACAATTAAGAAAACTAATGGCACAATAAACTCTATACACATATAAGTCTTGAAAATGACTACCCAAGATGGCATACATACTTGCATACATAACAAAACACAAACAGACATTCACACACAAACAGACACACATACATAATACATGAATATGAGTAAATATAAGAAATATACTACAAAAGTTAAAAGGTAATTAAAACACATATAAATACAGGCGCGGATCCAGGATTTTCCAATAGGGGGGGGGGGGGGGGGGGGGCGGAAATTCGAAATTCGCGCAGACCGTTATTTAAACTTACCAATACTGACAAGGTCATATTAGAAGCACTGTACTTTAATAGTGTACTGGTACCTACAAACGGGCACCATTATTTTGGAAAGGGGACATGCTCACGTCACATCTCTTGTCCGATATCAACATTCCCCGTTTTCAAGTTATGCTCGCGCGCAATTTTTTTGACATTTCCATCAGTGGGGGCTGAAGCCTCTTGCCCCAATATCTATTTCCTGGTTTAATAATTTGGCGAGCGAGCGAAGCGAGTGAGCGGAAATTTGAGCTTATGTATATATGTTGTGAAAGTGTTAATCGTCACCAAAATATACGAGATAAGATATAACAAATGCATATTGGTAATTTTTAAATTTTCGGGGAAAGAGAGGCTGCAACCCCATCCCGCATTAACTGCAGGTGTTTTGAAATCAAATCAGACTCCCCAAAAAAGTATAAACCAAAACGCACGAATCCAGTTTCAAAAATCCAAAAAATGTCAGCTTCAGAGGGGGGCACATCACCCCTCAGACTCCCTCTAAAAGTATTAACCAAATCGCACGAATCCAGGTAAAAAAAAAAAATCAGCTTCAGAGCTAGAGAGGAACCCCACCCCCCTCCCCACACACCATGGGTGTCGATCCTCACGTAATACCTATTCATCAGGGGGGGGTGAATGAATAGATCACCCCCCCCTGATGAATAGGTATCAGTGACAGATCGACACCCATGCCACACACACACACACATACAGACACCCCCTGTGCGCGCAAGCGCGAAATTAACGCTGGCGCTAATGCGTAAGCAGGGGCGGCGGAGCTATTTCCAAAGTGGAAAGCACCAACAAAAAAGGGCACCTACAAAGCGAAATCTCAAAGCGAAAATATACATTTTTTTAGACATTGGTATATACCCTTTCATTGTGATTCCATTATCAGGGACGATTTCAATATTTGTTTTTATTTATATATTATACAAGATATTGCTTAAGCATCACACTTTCGGCTGGGTGTGATTGTCTGAATATTCATTTGCGAGCGAGCAAAGCGAGCGAGAACAAAATGTAAGATCTGTGAGGTCGCAGAGTAAAAAAATAACATCTTATAAAGAGGAAAAAAACAAATCATGATGGGGTTATAAGCATCACGGAAGACTGAAAAAACTTTGTTTTAAAGTGACATATAATTGTATCATCTAGAAATGCGAGGGAGCGAGCGAGCTTTAGGGGAAATTACTCTTAGTCGCTTTAAATTAGGTGCAAGACTAATGATGAGCAAGTTAGGGGGCACGTGCCCCCCCCCCCCGTGCCCCCCGTGGCTACGTGCCTGATGATGAGAGGTTAAGGGGACACTTATCGAAAGGGATAAAGACACTTATTAGGAAAGAAAAGGAGCATGTGTCAAGGTACAAAGAGTAATTATCAAAGATTCAAACGGGGCACTTCTTACACCTGAAAGGAGGCACTCACCAGAAATGAGATAGGGCACTTATGAGTATGGGAAATGGGCATTCGTCGACGGAAAAGGGGCATCCATCGGAAATTGATTTATCAGAGGTGAAAAGGGGCATTTATGAAAAGGGGATAGGTCCCTTATTAGAAAGGAAAAGGGGAACGATTCAAAATAAAAGGGCAGTTAGCAAAGGTGAAAATGGGCACCCATCATAGATGAAAAGAGTACTTATCAGGAGGGGAAGGGGTACTTTTCAAAGTAAAACGAGCATCTCTCAGATTTGAATAGGGGCAATTATCGGAGGTTAAGAGAGCACTGAAGTGAAAAGAATTAACTTCTCATATATGAAAATGGTCATTTACCAGAGATGAAAAGGGACACTTTTTATTTATGAAGGGCCTCATTTTTCTAAATAGCCCTTATCAGATAGGAAAGGGGGCACATGTGTTGATGAAATGTGCGCTTATCCGAGTTAAAAAGGGGAAGGGGCACTTCTTAACAAAGTAAAAGTGGCCCTTTGGGGGGTACTTGAAGAGTGGGGCGAACTTTGCCCCCTACCCCTGCCACCCGCCCCATCATCTGAAAATCCAAAATGATGTTGTAGGGGCCGGGCGCGGCTTTATCATGAGTGCACTCAAAAAAAAAAAAGTGCTAAATTTAGCACTTAAAGATTCAATTTTAGCACTTTTTAGGAGCTCGCATAGTGACTGCACTCGAAGTGCTGAGTTAGCACGTGCACCCGGGCTACTTTGCTAGCACCCAAAGGAGCTGACTGTTGTGCTAAATTTAGCACTTAAAGATTCAATTTTAGCACTTTTTAGGAGCTCGCATAGTGACTGCACTCGAAGTGCTGAGTTAGCACTTGCACCCGGGCTACTTTGCTAGCACCCAAAGGAACTGACTGTTGTGCACTTAAAGTGCCAAGTTTTGCTCTCTTTTGGGTGCTAGCAGAATAGCCCTTGTGCAAGTGCTAACTCATGCGTTGTTTGACATGCCCCATCTACATTTGGTATGTGGTCAAGGTGGATGTCCTTCGTCATTTACCACTTTCAACTCTTACAGGAAACATTTATTAAACCAACATCCACAAGAAGAACCTGAACCTGAAGTTGTACAGGGTATGGAGGGTCTAGTTGATGCTGATTTGGGTGTTGCTGTTAGTGAAGTGCATAATCCTGCAGCAGATGATGCATTTGATGATGATGATGATAGGATAGGCCTACTACAAGAACAAGATGGAGCAATGCATAATGACAGTACAAGACACTATGAATATGACAGACAATGAAAGCGGACAAAATATACAGTTCCTTAGGTAGACAAAGGAACATCCCTTCACTGCTATTATGTAAAAATGTGTAGAACAGGTGTCACATGCATATTCACCTGTTCTACACATTTTACATAATAGCAGTCAAGGGATGTTCCTCTGTCTACCTGAGGAACTGTATATTTGGTCCGCTTTCATTGTCTGTCATGTTCATAGTGAGACCAGCTGCATTTTTCATTGGTTCTCTTTTATCAAACACCAACATGACCCATGCTATGACAAACAGAGTGTTATCTGCTGCAACAGCTTTGAATACTGATGTTGTTGACAGTTTAAGGAGCAAAGTTATTCAGACTTTTGAGGCCTTGGGTATTGACCTGGAGAATGAAGAATGTAAGAATCTCTTAGCTGAATTTGATTCAAAAACAAATATTCACAAGGTAACAGCTATTATACTAACCGACCAATCAGATCAGGTTATGCAGTCAGCACTCGATGTTAAGTGCTGCATATTGTTATAGCACTCGTTTTCTGCACTCAAATATTCAGCACGTTTCGGTTTCCTTGTTAAAGTTAACCCGTCAAGTGCTGATTTTGGCACTTCAAGTGCAGAATCTCACTCAGCACCAAACATTTAGCACCTCAGTTTTTTGCGTGTGTTTTTATGTGAACCTCTTTTAAAAAAATATATTATGCTGGATTCCGACCCAGATTGCACACTCTAAAATGAAAGTATGATCATCCCCAATACGCTTGCAGTTCACGTATGCACCCCTTCCTCCTAATCCATCGTTACCGTCACAGCCATTTACGTATAGCCGGCCAGTGTCGTGGCGTTATGTGTCTTAGCGAATTCACGTCTGTACAGACGCATATCGCCAGGCGATACGCGTCTTAGAGACGCGTCTCGCCGCATTCCACCGGCGATATGCGTCTCCTAGATGGGCGATATGAGTCTGCGATTGGCGAAAAGTGTCCACTCTATTTGTTAACGTTTATTTTCAGAAAAACCTTAAAACAAAAGTTTGGCGTATTATTTAGTTGTTTTTATGTTTGAAGTGTTATGTTTTTATAATGGGGCGTTGCAAAAAATGTTGAGTTGAAATCGATTGCAAATAACTCATATTTTGCAACTATATCAAACGAAATCTCTACATTAAAACAAAATGGCGATATATTTTCAATAATTAGGTTTAATGTCAGTATAACTTAAATGTCAATATATTTCTAATCATTAGACTGGGCGCGCGGAAATGTACGTACGTACGTACGTCCAGGCCGCGCATATTTTTTTTTATTGTTCAGTCAAGTATACTGTGCGAATGACTGGAGACAGAGTCTAATATTACTCTTCTCGGTATTTTTGGATTGCTGGAGCTGTACATACTCGGGCGTGTAGCTAGCAGCGGCTGTGATTAGCCACATTAATTGTAGGCAGGGGCGGCGATCCCAGGGGGACGGGGGACACGTCCCCCCCGGAAATCCGAAAAAGTGCAAAAAATGAATAGCAAATACTGACTAAAGACTGCGACACACTTACAAGCTCTGGAGGGCCCAAGAGTACATCGTTTAGACTAATAAAAATGCAAACAAATATTCTCGCTCGTTCGCTATAGCATCCCTTGCATAATATCCTTCAAAACATACAAGTAAATATTGTAGAAAATCTATATATTCCATTGGTATCACGTAAGCACAGTTAACACCGTATATTTACAAGATTAAGAGTTATAGAAATAGATTATTCCGCTTGCTCTTTTCAGTAAGGAGTAATACAACATATTAAGTGTATATATTTGCCAGGCTGATAATTTAACATCCGTAGAGCAGTGGTCTTGCAATCCGGTGACCCGGGTTCGAAACCAAGTCAAGGCGCTAGTGCCCTTTTGGAAGGCATTAATCCTCATTACCAGGCCCCTCGGAGAGGACCGAAAGCAGTCGGGCGTCTGGTTGCTTACTAACAAAACAAGCATTTATGCTTTCTTAGCAGTCAGGTAAAATAACCGCCACCAGGCTGATATTTGCCATTTCAACTCCCATAGCGATATCAATATACATGTATATGACAGAGGTCTAGAGTGGGAAATAGAAATCCCATCCATGCCCAAGCTTCCTACTGATACTAAAATTTACCTCCTAAACTGATATTTACAACCCTTCGGACTGCCCACTAGTTACCAGCAAAGTAAAAGAGGTATATTGCTTGGTTTTATAATATAGTTTTGCTAAGGAAAGTAATTTTTTAATACAACAAAACTTCAAAAAACCTGTGAGGGGGTAGTCAGTGCCGTCACCTTCGCCCCTCTCGTTCACAATGCTCCCTCGTCCCTCGCACTGGCGTACTGATGGGGGCTTGGGGCAGTTGCCCCCCCCCCCCAAAAAAAGAAGAAGATTCAAACGTATTTCTCACTTTTTTTGTAAATTATACTGTTGTATTCGTTTATGGAAAATTCCCAAATTTACAGTCAGCCACAAATATGCTTATTTAGCCTACGTGTCAAGGCCTGCGGATCGGGGGGCTCGAGCCCCCCCCCCTCCTCCTCCGCCCCGTCTCTTTTTTGAAAAAGTGTCGCAATATATGCTCGTCTGACCGTAATTAAATACCTTAAATCCCTGAGCTTGCGGGGATCCACCCCTTGGGTCCTACAATGGACCCTAAGGCGGGCCCCTGGATGCTTATCTGACCGTAATTAAATGCCTAAAACCCCCGAGCTTCCAGGGGCTCTGCCCTTGGACCCCACTAAGGACCATAAGGAGGGCCCCTATATGCTTATTTGACCGTAATTTAATGCGTAAAACCCCTGAGCTTTAGGGGGCCCCTTGACCCCACGTCAATTAGCGACCTGACAGTGTCACAAATAAGGTATCAAAATATGCTTATCTTACCGTAATTAAACGCCTAAAGCCCCTGAGCTTCAGGGGGTCCACCCCTTGACCCCCTTTGGGGCTTTTCGCCTGGACCCCAAGCAGTAAATGCAATATAGTCTCAAACAAATTTTCGTCGCCGTTTTCACGAACCGGCACAGCCCAACGCGCAACGAAATAAGTACATTCTGAGAAAAACGCGTTTTACGTTTAGCCCGTTTTGAATTCGCCAGAAACATGCCTTATTTCAAATTTTATATCACAAAATACATATCAATGAAAGGAAAATATTCTGTATTTTCTATACATTCCATTTGTTAAGCATAATGACAATTACTATTAATATTACGAAGCTTTGGACTCTCGTGCCGGTTCGTGAAAATATTATTTTGCTGTTTACGTAGCAAAAATATTTTCACGAACCGGCACAAGCCACTGTGTCGTTTTTCCTATGTAACTTTACGCGCAAGACAAAAGCGCTCGCGCTATCTT
Source organism: Strongylocentrotus droebachiensis (assembly GCA_035222895.1). Lineage (NCBI taxonomy): Eukaryota > Metazoa > Echinodermata > Echinoidea > Camarodonta > Strongylocentrotidae > Strongylocentrotus > Strongylocentrotus droebachiensis. The sequence goes on along the minus strand of JAVYIG010009770.1, from coordinate 16,474 downwards.
AGCGCGTATTTTATTTTCACGAACCGGCACAACCGCCTGTGTCGCGTCGTCTAGGTCTTGTAAGCGCAAAGATATTTTCACGAACCGGCACAGCCCATTGACTTATAACGGCGCGTGCCGGTTCGTGAAAATATGAATCGTGCTTTTTGGCTCGTGTGTCGTTTTTGTCATTTGTGTAACCATGGATATCTCAAAAACTAAAGCGTTTTGGATGCTGAAATTTGGTGAAATGAAAGATTGTTGATAACTTATGCTAAAAATGCAAAAAAAATAAAAACTACATTTTGAAGGGATTTCGGTGGCTTGTGCCGGTTCAATCTACACATTCAAGCTCACTCACACATGATATATTGCGACACTTTCAAGGCTACTTATTATTTCAAGTTCATGTATATACAAACGGCAACAGTTTCAATATAAAATGTAAGTTCTTCTCACTTAAAGGACCCATGACATCGAATTACAAGTGTGTTCCTGTTGGTGTGCGGTCCTGCAAACATCACATATTTTGATATGTAAACTTCTGAATTTGGTTCATAGATTTTTAAATATTTGTTGAAATATTTGTTTTTCAAACTTGCTAAGCTCCACCCCAAAAACCTCCAGATCTCATTCCCCTTGTGACATCATCTGTCAGTCATCAATGAGCTAACTTGAGAAAGTGGTATGTATCTTTGCCGAAGTCGACCACCTGTTAAAATACGGAATACAATAGCAACATATAAGTTGCTATGTCAGACATGCTGTAGCATCACCAGGAAGACTTATATGTTGCTATGGTTTGTGGTATTGTAACAGGTGGTCAACTTTGGCAAAGTTACATTCCACTTTCTCAAGTTAGCACATTGATGACTGACAGATGATGTCACAAGGGGAATCAGATCTGGAGGTTTTTGGGGTGGAGCTTAGCAAGTTTGAAAAACAAATATTTCAACAAATATTCAAAAATCTATGAAACAAATTCAGAAGTTTACATATCAAAATAAGAGATGTATGCAGGACTGCACACCAACAGGAATACACTTGTATTTCGATGTCATGGGCCATTTAAATCATTGGTCTGGAAACAATTATTTGCCCATTGTTGCATATTGTATTACATTTTCACTAACGATGAATTTACATTGTAATGCAATTTTCACGTTTCCCAGGTCTATTTAGGAGAATAGAAGATTGATATTGTTAAGTTGTTCGATAACATCACTCAATTCGATTTGATTGGAGATATATCTCAGTAAAGGCTATTATACTCTCAAACAAATCTACACCATTAAACTTCAAGCTCACTCACACATGATATATTGCGACACTTTCAAGGCTACTTATTATTTCAAGTTTATGTATATACAAACGGCAACAGCTTCAATATTAAATGAAGTTCTTCTCACTTAAATCATTGGTCTGGAAACAATTATTTGCCCATTGTTGAATATTGTATAACATTTTCACTAACGATGAATTTACATTGTAATGCAATTTTCAAGTTTCTTAGATTTATTTAGGAGAATAGAAGATTGATATTGTTTAAGTTGTTCGATAACATCACTAAATTTGATTTGATTGGAGATATATCTCAGTAAAGGCTGTAGTGTCAAACAAATCTACACCATTAAACTTCATGATCAATCACACATGATATGTTGCGACACTTTCAAGGCTACTTATTATTTCAAGTTTATGTATATACAAACGGCAACAGCTTCAATATTAAATGAAGTTCTTCTCACTTAAATCATCGGTCTGGAAACAATAATATTTGCCCATTGTTGTATATACTTGTCACTTGTTATATTTGTTATATGATACTAAAGCAAATCGTTACGCTTATCGATAGGATAATGTGAATAACATGTCGAATAATAACATCATTGCGTGCTATTATTAACCGGACTAGACATGTAAACAAAAATTTAAACATGCATACACTTTTGCCAGCAAGCAAGTTTTTCAACAAAGAATACAAAATGTGAACAACGTTTCACATTTTAGTCAGGACAGATTAGAAGATGCTTTAAAGCATGCCCTAAAGTTGAACTGTAACAGTTGTCTTCTAAAGTCTTCCATATATAAATTTAAAGGAGGTCAATAATCATTATGAAGGTTGACACATCAATTATATTGTGTATACATGTAACAATTTGAAAATATTTTTTCTTTGGGGGGGGGGGGGGGGGGTGAGGGCGTGGGCAATTCAGAAAGGGACCGATATGTGAAAAATTGGGTAGTACTACTAGCCCATGGAATGTGGCCTAAAATGGAGGTTTACTAATATCCTTCAAAATGTACGAGTAAATATTGTAGAAATATGTATTCTGTTGGTATCACGTAAACACAGTTTACATTGTATGTGTACAAGATTAAGAGTTATAGAATAAGATCTACAGTAGTACAAAAATGAATATTCAGCTTGCTCTTTTAAAAAGTCCCTTCCTGCCTACTTACTAACATTTACCTAATATATATTTACAACCCTTCGGAATGCACACTAGATACCGGCAAAGTAAAATTGAAGTGTGAAAAAAGTATATTGCTTGTAATTTGTATACTATAGTTTTGCTAAAGAATGTAATTTTGTAATACAACAAACCTGTGAGGGGGTAGCATAGAGCTATATAATAAGACTTATCATATGGCTCTATGGGGGTAGTCACTTCCGTCACCTCCTCCCCGTTCACTGGCGTACTGATGGGGGGGGGGACCAGTAACCCCCCCCCCAATAAAATCAAACATGGTTTATTTCTAATTTGATACCAGCAATTTACAAATGTTGCTAAAATGGCATTATATTCCCCTGGAATCCCGGGGCTCTACCCCCTAGACCCTTCCGAGGGCCCTAAGGCGGCCCCTAGATGCTCAAACGTCTGATCGTAATTTGATGCCTTAAAACCCTGAGATTCTGGGGGCGCCGCCCCCTAGGCCTCACTCCAAATTAGTGACCTGCCAGTATCACAAATAAACCTTATCAAAATGCTCATCTGACCGTAATTAAATGCCTAAAGAACTCCTGAGCTTCATGGGGCTCCGCCCTTGACTCCCGCCGGGGCTTTGCCCCTGGACCCCACGCCAATTTAAGCTTTTTGCTTCGCTCGCTTTGCTCTACCTGATCGTAAATACTTGAGCCCCCCCCCCACACCCACACACACCCCAACGTTTCTGCTCATTACGCCACTGGCCCCTCTTGCTCACTATGTTCCCTCGTCCCTCGCATTTCGTCCGTCCCCCCCTGGTCATGAAAAGAAATCGCCGCCCCTGATTAAGATTGTAGAGGCCCTAATTGATTGGAGGGCCAGTCAGCTAGCTTAAATCTATCCTCTTTTCTGTCGTCGTGTATTTCTTTGTTTTTCCTTTGATCTATCCTCTTCTCTTTCTTTATGGATTTCCCTGTTTTTCCTTCTCCATATCCTGTCCCCCCCCCCCCCCCCCCCCCCCCCCACTCCGGGGTCGGAATGACCGCATGCGTGTTACCAAAATGTCCGGTAAAGGGGTACTTTTCACGCACCAAAGTCCGGCTCGTACATACACAAAATTGACTTTACACACCGGACGTAGGGGGTGTTTTCAAAAGGAGGGAACACGCATATGCGTACCCTAAATAACACTGAGTGGGGGGGGGGGGGGGGGTGGTCCTCTCCACTCTCCGTATGTATTTCTTTGTTTTCCCTTTTCTATTATCTTCAATTCCCTGGGTGTACGTGCTTTATACACATGTACTATATTGCTGCTGGTGATTGTAAGCGGTGTGCGTTGATGACTTAGAGGCTGTTCACACCGGCAGAGATAGCGCGCGCTAGACCGCGCTATCTCTGCGGTTTGGAAGGTACAACGTCGTTTCGGTCCGCCCAACAGCGAGCCACGGCGAGTCAAAACAGCGTGCCACCGGAGCACCTCTTGGGGGTGGTCCACGAGAGATAGCGCGGTCTAGCGCGCGCTAGAAAAAAGGGGGTGCTACGATAGACCGCGCTATCTCATTGCGGTGTGAACAGCCTCTTAGAGGCTGTTCAGACCGGCAGAGATAGCGCGGTCTAGCGCGCTATCTCTGCGTTTTGGAAGGTACAACGTCGTTTCGGTCCGCCCAACAGCGAGCCACGGCAAGCCAAAACGGCGTGCCACTGGAGCAGCTTTTGGGGGTGGTCCACGAGAGATAGCGCGGTCTAGCGCGCGCGCTAGAAAAAAGGGGGTGCTACTAAAGAGGAACAGGACCGCATCTTGCGTTGTCTTCATGTTGTCTTCACTATATGGGTCTTGTCTTTTTGTGCATGCTACGTGTCTTCAAAACATTTGTATCATCTAACTTGAAGTATAATTTAATGACTGGGCTTTCTGAGAGCAAGTTTGACCTGGCCGGGCCGGGGGCGGGGGGCGTAACATCTAGGCCACGGAAGGTCCATTCAACGGAAAAGTTTTACTGGATAATCACTTGCATTTAAATAATAACGCTACAAATTTGCTACTCTACTGAATTATAATTCATGCAAATTTGGTATTCTATTTTTAAATATTCATTGAGAGAGAGAGAAAGAGAGAGAGGGGGGTTGAGTACCGTATACGAGAGGAAAGATAAAAGGTGAGGAGAACCATGAAGGACAACCACCCCGATGACAATTATCCCCAAACTTACCACCCTTTTCATTATAGGGGAAGTCAGTCTCCACAAGACTCTTCACAATTATACATGAAGTATTAGTGATAATCAATACTATGGAAAACAACATTACACAAAATAATTGTATAATACTTTAAATATGAATATATTATATAGAACATAATAAATAATGAATTCGTGCATTAAGAAAAGCGAAAATTATGCACGCTAGATAATTATTAATACACATGTAAAGGGAGAGAGAGAAAGAGAGGGGGGAGAAGGGGGGGGGGGGGGGGTCGGTTAATAGAGAGTGGAACAAGGAAAAGCAAAAGTGGTGGCGGTAAACAGATGTGAGCACTGATACGAGAGGAAAGATAAAAGGTGAACAAAATATATTCGGCAGTGAGAACGAGAGAGAGAGAGAGAGAAGATAAAAAGAAAGAGAGAAAAGTAATGGTATACTGACATACAAATAGAAAAGGGAGAGCCCGAGAGGGATGAATGAAAAGATAGATGAAGCTGGAGGAAGACCAGGGTTTGTGTGAGAGAGAGAGACTAGAGATATGCACACTCTAAGTCGATTTTTAAGTTGTAGGACGCATTTCGCCAGTGGACTAAATTCGTCGTGATATACGCGGCGATATTCGTCCGACCCAAGACACATATCGCCGAAGACGGACGCGTATCGCCAACCAATTTTCGGCGTTCTGTGTCTTAGGACACAGAACGCCACAGAACGCCACCCGGTCACTCTGGCCCGTGACACCGGCGTATATTTTATTTACACGCTAGCGAGGGGAATTTCTCGATTAATTCCAATGGAACCGCTTAAAATTCCAATGAAACCGCTCGCGAAGAGTCTAGCCTGGATCGGAGAGCTCGCTAGTGCTATACGCTAGTGTGAATTTAAAAGACAATAATTCTAAAGACAATTTCTCTCTTGAAAAGGCTCTGCCAGGCCCCTCAAGCTCTGCCATGTTGTATGGATCCATTCGAAAGCAAAATAAGCCCACTCAATAATTAATATATATTAAAACGTCATAGCGATTCATCCAAATAAGAAATCCACGTAAGAGGCATTTTGAAAGTTTTAAGAAAATTCCTTCAAATTCCAGGATATTGGGTGTTATTTTTCAGGAAACTTTATTTAAACGAGTGGAAGCACTGGCGGTTCTGTTTTTTTTAAAACTGTAACAATTCTCCTTGGATCAGATATAGACCAAAAACAAGCCTCATTATCTGCAGTATACAAGTGTCATTTCGGACCTTACAGCTTTCATAGAAATCGCTTCTGGACCGTCAAAGAAAAAGTTTCAGAACCCCTGGTCTACACATTATACACATCAGGACCAACTTGACAGCTTGACACAAATTTGAGGGGGGGGGGGGGGGTTCGACCCCCCCCCCCTTGCGTACGCGCCTGCATGTGCATCCCTTTCCTCCTTATTCCCTTATCCATCGTTACCGTCACTACCATTTGAGTAGGGCCGGCCCCCTCCTTAATAAAGACTCCCAAGCCATCAAGAATGACCCCATAATTTATAGATTACCATTCTGCCGTTCTTTGGAGGGGCCGGCCGGCGGGCGCGGCCTTTTCAGAAGTGTTTCTACACTAACCTTTTCTTCCAATACGGCTTAACATAAACAAGCATGGTAAGATTTTTTTTAAAAGAAGCATAATTCCGACTCAGTTTCGCATAACCTAAAAATAAGAATACGGCCAGTCACCGCTCCCCCCCCCTCCCCTCAATGCATCCGCCTTCACGCACCCCCCCTTCCCCTTGTCTTTCCCTTATTCGTCGTTACTGTCACTAATTTTTAATGCCATTTCGTTGTCTTTCTTTCTCCCCGGCTACCTCTCTTCTTTTTCTTTCCTCTTTTTTGAACTCTCTCTCTTTTCTTTTCTTTTTTCTTCTCTTTTCTTTTATCTTCTCCTTTTTTTCCCCTTTTTTTTTCTTTCTTTTTTTCTTTCTTTTTTTCTTCCTCTTTTTTTCCATCTCAATTTTTTTGCGCCGCCAATAGGGGGGGGGGGGGGGGGCGCGGCCGTTTCGGCCCACCCCTGGATCCGCCACTGTAAATACATGTAAAAACAACAACTGACTGCAGAACCCACTCCTTAATTACATACTGCTTACAGAAGAAAAGCTAACACGAATATTACAACAAAAACATATAAGCTAGAATGAAAAGAAAAAAAGACCTATACATTTATTATACCATAATTACATAACAGCTTGCACCAAATTTGAAGAAGAGAAAAAAAGGAAGAGTTCTAAGAAAGAGAAAGAGAGAGCGAGAGAGAGAGAGAAAAAAAGAGAGAGAGAGAGAGAAAGAAAGAGAGAGAGAGAGAGAGAAAAAAAAAAAGAGAGAGTGAGAGAAAAAAAAATCTTTGGCCAGAAACAAGGCCAGCAAGGCACTCAAAAGATGTTAATAAATCATTCACGGTGAATAGTCACCGTGAATGATTTATTTTTACCAAAATCCTAGCGAGATGAGATTATTACAAGCATGAGTAATTTTCTCAGTGGCACTACGGTTAAGATATTTACGAATAAAACCTAAATTGCGTAACTGATAACATACTGATGTTGAGACATATTGAATTTGTGTAGACATTGTCATATTCGAGTCGAGAAACACACCAAGGTTGCGACATACATTGGATAAGGTAATTTCATGTCCAGCAAGAGTATTTGAAGTGATTGAAATCTTCTCTATAAATTAAACAGAGTCTTGGAACCATACATTACAAATTCGCAATTGGCAAGATTTAATTTGAGTGAATGTGGGTGCAGCCAATTATGAACATCTTGTACACTAGTCTAAATGTTGTGGATAGCGCTGGCTGCATTGCTCTGATTGGGTTTGAAAGAAGTATATAATTTGAATATCATCGACATATATAAACATGATAAGAAAGAGAATGGTGATGACAAATATTCTTCAAACCGGTTAAATATATATAACGAAAACATGGTGGGCCCGCGGAACTCCGCATGTAAGTGGTACACAATCTAAAAGGCTGCCGTTTATCAAGACAGCTTGAGAATGGCATGACAGGTATGATTTAAACCATTCCAGGGCTTGACCTTTAACACCGAGTGACATAAGGGTATTCCCCAGAACAGTGTGGTTAACAGTGTCGAAGGCGGAAGACAAATCAAGGAGTATCATAGCAGTTACTTTTCCGCCATCCATCTCCCGGACTATAAAGTTGGATACATTAAAGGGATCGTTAAACAATGTTAAATCTGATATACACGGCCCTACGTGTTATCAGTGTCTGTGATATGGTGTAATATTGAAGCCCTAAAAAAACTGCGCTTCAAAATGATCAAGAAGTGCCTCAAAAAAGTAAAAATCTTTGAGTGACCGGGACGTTTTACCATACTCGTTTTTCCCAATAGGCTAAAGTGTTATGAAAACCGTCAGGTGAACGGTTTTCAAAATTTGTAATTCCAATCATAAATATCTTGATAATTAGACAGGCGATCGGCTTGTAAAAGTCATGGGGTTTCTGACTGACCTAAAGGTTTATAATTATCATTGCATCATGAGCTAAATCCAGAATTTTGTTTCAGCATCTGAGACAAGGTTACCGGATCCCTTTAGCCCGAAACTCATGCCATTGTTTGCAATGTGCATTTCGGGCTTTTTGATTCATGGTATCTTACCAGATAGTATGATTTCCGTTATTTTGGTGCCAGTCATTAAAAATAAAGCTGGTCGCATTACTAGTAAGGTCAACTATAGACCTATAGCATTGGCAAGAGTCCTGTCCAAAGTGCTGGAAAAGATATTGCTTGGTAGGTTAGAGATGTATATTCTTACTAAAGATAACCAGTTCGGTTTTAAAGCCAAACATGGCACTGACATGTGTATATTTGCTCTGAAGGAAATCATTGCAAGTTATCGTAGCAAAAATTCTTCCTTGTTTCTTTGTTTTCTTGATGCTTCTAAAGCTTTTGATCGGATAAATCATGAAAAGCTGTTTACGAAAATGGCTGATAGAGGTATTCCTAAGTACCTGATTAGGATACTCGTGTTTTGGTATGCCCATCAAACAATGATGGCTAGATGGGGAAGTAGTGTCTCTGAACCATTCCATGTCAGTAATGGTGTTAGACAAGGTGGTATTCTTTCTCCCTTTCTCTTTAACCTGTACATGGATGGTCTATCTGACAATTTGAATGCTTGTAAAAAAGGCTGTGTAGTTGGTGGTATGGTAGTCAATCATTTAATGTATGCAGATGATCTCGTTATTATTAGCCCGTCAACTGCTGGGTTGCAGAGTTTGCTCAAGATTTGTTCTGATTATGGATATGATAATGATGTCAAATATAATGAAAAAAAGAGTCATGTTATGATAATTAGATGTAAGGAACACCGTAGATTGGTATTCCCGGATTTGTATTTGTGTGGAGCTAAACTCAATGTCTGTACAGAGGCCATGTATCTTGGTCATTTCTTTAACTGAGGATTTCAGTGATGATAAAGATATTAGTCGACAGTGTCGTTAATTATATGCTCAAGGTAATATGCTTGTTAGGAAATTTCATATGTGTTCTCCGGATGTGAAGGTGGCTTTATTGATAGCAGAGACTGGTAAATATCACGTCATATTTACGTCTTGTACTACGTCTTTAAGACGACATAACACGACGTCAAAAAGACATGATTTTGCACCCGCGTACGTCGTCATGAGGACGTCATATTTTGACGTCTTATTAGTCAAAGAAAGACGTCTTTAAGACGTCAACTTGTACCTTAGGAAGACGTCGTATGGACGTCATATCTACGTCTTACTAGTCAAAGAAAGACGTCTTTAAGACGTGAACTTGTACCATAGGAAGACGTCATATTTACGTCTTATAGTTAAAGAAAGACGTCTTTAAGACGACATAACACGACGTCAAAAAGACATGATTTTGCACCCGCGTACGTCGTCGTGAGGACGTCATATTTTGACGTGATTTTTACGTCTTATTAGTTAAAGAAAGACGTCTTTAAGACGTCAACTTGTACCATGGAAGCCATCGTGAAGACGTCATATGGACGTCATATTTTGTAGTATAGACGTCATATTTTGACGTGATTTTTACGTCTTATTAGTCAAAGAAAGACGTCCTTCAGACGTCGTGTATACGTTGTATGGATATCAAATTTTGACGTGATATTTACATCTTACTGGTCCTTTCGATGTACCTTTTATCCTTACATGATCTTTACGTCTTTGTTGTCCTCTAAATGACACCTATATGACCACCTGATCAAGGAAGAAAGTGTAAAAGTCACTTCATGAACACATTCTGAACATTCACACAGTAAAAACTAGATGGAATTCGACTGCGCGCAGTCGAAAATGATGCCTCCGTCATAGAGCAATTTTACAAACCGAAACGGAAGAAATTTTTCAAATTCAAGTTCAATTGTAATCCATTAACATGTTCTCAGAATATCGTGATTACAATCAATTTCTCATATACATATATGACCCTTTGATCTTTGACCTCATGACCCTAAAATCTACTCAGTTCATTGGCTCTGCAAGATTTCCTGAGTTAAATAGTAATCCATCTGTCAGTTCTAATGAGAATGCGTCCACAAGCTATTTTTGCATACATAATGAGCCCATGACCTTTGATCTTATGAACCATTCATTGGCTCTGCAAGATACATAAATGATCTAAGTTTGGCAGGAATCCATCAATCTGTTCTAATGATAATACGATCACAAGCTATTTTTGCATACATAATGAGCCGCATGACCTTGACCTTTACCTCATGACCCCAAAATCTAATCAGTTCATCAGCTCTGCAAGTAACATACATGACCTAAGTGTGGCAGGAATCCATCAATCGGTTCTTGATATAAGGCGATCACGAGCTGTTTTTGCATACACAATGTGCGCTGTGACCTTTGACCTCGTGACCCCAAAATCTAATCAGTTCATTGGCTTTGCAAGATACATACATGACCAAAGTTTGGCAGGAATCCATCAATCGGTTCTTTAGATAACGCGATCACAAGCTGTTTTTGCATACATAATGAGCCCTGTGACCTTTGACCTCGTGACCCCAAAATCTAATCAGTTCATCAGCTCTGCAAGATACATACATGACCAAAGTTTGGCAGGAATCCATCAATCGGTTGTTCAGATAACGCGATCACAAGCTGTTTTTGCATACATAATGAGCCCTGTGACCCTTGACCTTTGACCTACGTGCTCCAAAATCTAATCAGATTGTCCTCCTATGGTGATACACACTATCATTAAGTTTGAAGTTTAAATCTCCAGTGGTTCTTGAGATATTATGATAACAATCTCAATGTATGGAATTTCATAAGTTGACCTCTGTGACCCTTGACCTTTGACCTACGTGCTCCAAAATCTAATCAGATCGTCTTCCTATGGTGATACATACTATCCTTAAGTTGTAAGTTTTTACATCTCCAGTGGTTCTTGAGATATCATGATAACAATCTCAATGTATGGAATTTCATAAGTTGACCTCTATGACCCTTGACCTTTGACCTACGTGCTCCAAAATGTAATCAGATTGTTTTCCTATAGTGATACACACTATCACTAAGTTTGAAGTTTAAATCTCCAGTGGTTCTTGAGATATCATGATAACAATCTCAATGTATGGAATTTCATAAGTTGACCTCTGTGACCCTTGAACTTTGACATACGTGCTCCAAAATCTAATCCGATCGTCTTCCTATGGTGATACATACTATCCTTAAGTTTGAAGTTTAAATCTCAAATGGTTCTTGAGATATCGCGCTAACAAACTCAATACAAGGAATTTCATAAGTTGACCTCTGTGACCTGTGACCTTTGACCTACGTACTCCAAAATCTAATCAGATCGTCTTCCTATGGTGATAAATACTATTCCCGAGTCTTAAGTTTAAATCTTAAATGGTTCTTGAGATATTGTGATAACGGTCAAACGGGACGGACGTACGGACGGACAACCCGAAAACATGATGCCTCCGGCAACACCTTCGGTGGCGGAGGCATAAAAAGCAACAAATATTGCATCACATAATATATATACATGCCAGACAGAAAGTAATTTTCATATTTTTAATGTACATGTATATGGTATGAAATGGATAACAAAAATAAAGAATACTTATTTTTATACCTTCTTCTTCTATCTAACTTGTCTCATAATTGATTTTAAGAAAGTTAACAGGCCATCACAAAGATATTTGTTTTGTTATAAATTGTGCTGCTTCATTTCAGATTTAATTCAGTTACAAGAAACTAAAACATAAATTGGCTTAACTTATAAGTCTTGCGGTTGTGAGAAGCAGGTTAGCAGCATAGAGACTAGGTAAAGCTACACTGATACCCGCAGTTGTTTAGTAGACAAGCAAACAGCAGACTGGGGAACTTCCTCATATTCAGCAAAACAGCATAGTGGAAAGCTGGGCATTCATCAGTGCAGCTCTACCTCGTCTCCACGCTGCAAAACTGCTCCTCACAACCACCCCAAGACTTTAGTGCAGATAAAGACTATCACATAAAACAAAAGGTTGTTGGAAACAATTCCTGAACATGAAAGATCAATACTTGTTACATACAAGGGGAATATCTAAGTTTATGGCAAGAATTTAGTATAAAGTATAAAACTATACAATCTAAATCACACACAAGAGAAAAATGGCACAAATGATAAACACATGGTTTAGCTAAATTATTTCTTACACTCAAAAGGAACAAGTTGGCAGCAAGGGGAACAGGGAGAGCTTCACTGATACCTGCAGAGTTTTCTGATGATGGTTGCTTGCCTGTTGAAACCACAATGTTCACATTTGGCGATACAGCATATTGGAAAACTGTGCAGAAATCAGCTCAACTATACCTATTCTCTGTGCTAGAAACCTGCTTCTTAACTACTGGCACATGACTTAAACACAAAAAAGGCATTAGTGGCAAAAAATAAATACTTATAAATATAATCAAAAAACATTTTGTTGCAAATACAGAAGCTGAAATTCAAGTATAAAAATACAATTTCTATCAGATAACATTCCCGCCAGTACGATTGGCTCTGTTGGGCAATTTCAAGGTGACTGTGCAATAATTATTCAGAAGATATTTCCAAGATTAAGATAAAATAGCAAACATGCTGAAAAAGTTTAGCACAAAGAGATATATTCCATTGCTAATGTCACAACATTCATTTGGAAAGTTTGAAACTCCTGGGGGGAGTTTCACAACAAATTAAAATTTAACTTAAATTTTAACAGCGAATTCAATATAGGTAAGCCATATTGTGCTTTCAAAATCACAGATACAATCCAAGAATTTTATACTTTTAACTACCAACAAATTCTCAAACCACAAGGATATTTATGGTTTTCTTTGAAGGCGCCAAGTGCTGCGTGTCACTCTTTAACACTTACATGTAAAACTCCAAACATATATTTGAATTTTCCCCAACCGTTTTTCCATGAAAATAAGATATAAAACAGGCCTTTAAAACTCTAAGGTATTACAGCCAATTCTTTGCTTTGAGATGATTTACATTCACCTAAAATTTAATTAAAATATAATAATATAGTTGGGATTTGGGAGAATTAAGGAATCGATCAGATCAGTTGTTTTCAATTTTTATCATCAATAATGGTCTTTTTTCACTCAAACTTTAAGATTATTTTTAAGTGTACATACATGTATAGCATTGAAGTCAATATCTTTAATAGCACCATTTTCTCTCATCTGAACAATGTTACCAAGACACTTTGAGGCTCGTTCAGATATGATGCTGCAAAACAGTCAAAATCACATTGTTTTTTTAATGTTGACATGGAGTTCAATATGCTTTACATAGTGTATATTATTAAAAAGAGCTCACTGAATAGGCGCAGTCCAAAACATACAAAGACACATACCGGTAGGTCCTTTGTTGCCATTCACTTTACACATAAAACCAAACTGCATCATTTTTTTAATTTGTTGGAGATTCACGAACTTGACGTGCCGTACCTGAACCAGTCTTAATTGCTTAATAATGGAATCGAACTGTATTGCATTTACCTCACTCAATTTTTCTCTATTACCAAATTAGACCGGTTTGTTGGCTCAGTCAGTAGAGCGTCCGCCTCACAACCGGGAGGTCGTGGGTTCGAGCCCCGGCCGCATCATACTAAAAGACATTAAAAGACGGGAGTTGCTGCTACCTTGTTTGGCGTTCAACAATAAGGGATAGTGCAATGTCGATCTGGCGCTGCTCAGTGGCTGCAGGGCTCACGATCATTTGGGCAAAAAGAATTTCCATTTTCGGTTTAACTTTTAAAAGATTATTATTATTATTATTATTATATATAATTTGCAACAGGTTTTAAGAACTGATATGAAGCGGATGGGGTGGGGGGCGGTGGTGAGGATGAGACTTAGCATATCAAGTCTACTACATTAACATTCATAAATAGTAAATATAAATATTGGAATCTTTTACCCAAATCGTTATTATGTCAGTTCGTAAAATTGCAAGTGACATGAATGGGAATCTCAGTTCTACAGCTTAGCCATTCAGCTTTGTGGCTACACCTCACCTCACCCCTCCCCTTCCAGTAAAATGAAGTGAAAAAAATAACCTTTCTCTTGCAGTAAAGCTATCGGGTAAGTGTAGATTTAATTTTGGAAATATTCCTCTTCAGCTTGGACTCGTGGGTTGGCTTTTGGGTGGAATCTCCTGCATTATGCACTGCTTTCAGATCCAGGGAACATAGACGCAAGGAATTCTAATGCATGAATAAAGCAAAAAGAAAGGAATACAATTTAAGAAAAACTTTCATATATTTTAAAACTGGAATGTAAACAATGAATTCTGTCAGAAAAGCACTGCTTGGTAAAATTTATCAGAAATAATTTCTTATTGCTCACAAACATAAAGTCAACACACCTTTGGATTTTAAACATTTGTGGGCAATGCATAACGTGATTCAGGATTTTGTTTGGTAAATTATCAATACAATTCTAGTTTCAGGGATGCCAGTTAGAATTGATCAGAGGGCCTGAAAAATCACCTAGAATGAGCTAGCTGCCTAGCTTGTACACAAAAAACCTAAACTATGGTATGAAAATAACTCGCCAGGGCCTGAATTCAGGCTATTGCCTGAAAAATGGCATTCCTGTAGTTTGCTGATGAGTGTTGAATGAAAGCTCCTTGACCTATGCTGAAGGGTAAAAAAAACACTGTTTGAAACTCACAAAATATTGTCGGTTATTGCAACATACCTGCAGGTTTTAGTGATCTAAAATTAATTGAATTATAAATATATAATTGAAACTTCGGACAAATAAGCCTTTCAAATGAAATGATCCATTCTGTAGTGTCTAATTAGTCAGTGTCTCAGTGATTACATGTATGCATAATATGACAAATAAATGTACAGAAATAATACAAGTACATGTACACATTTACCGATAATGGCTTCAACTGTTTCAAGAGGCTGCTGATCCTTAGGGAACATCCACAAGGTTGAGAGAAAGTAGCATTTTCTGCGTGGTTTCACATCAATACACTGAGGCCACAATGTGCTTTGAATCCACTGCTTGGACGAGAGATGTTAAAAAAGGATGCCTACAATTAATGAGAAAATAAATAAAGTTAAAACAAAATTAATGGTTGATAATGTATGTTGATAATGTATCTTTGAACAGCCTGTGGGGAAAGAATTTTGTTTACCATTTACGGGTCTATTATTTCCAGATAAAGATTTCTGCATGTATACGGTAGCCTATAAGATAAATTTGCTGTCTAAAGAATATAGAAACTACTTGTTTAAGGTTACATGTATGTGACACAAGACACTGCTTTATTCCTCTACGCATCGACACGCAATGCTCAATTTCCAGACATCTGGGCCCGGGCATGTAGTACACTTTCTCACAGGTTTCACTGCAAACCACTGCACATTACAAGTGCATACCGATGGTGGTTACGGGCCGTTACATGTTTCTACCGTATAATGAGGTAGATAACTTCACGCAGACTTACGTGCCCCCGCAACCCTCCATCTGTATGCACTTGTATTGTGCAGCTGTTTGCCGTGCAACCTGTGAGAAAGTGTATACTAATATCAATGTTTTTCCGAAAAATACTCCCCCCGAAATAAGAAAATTGACCAGAAACAGGTTAGAAACATAACTTTTAAATCATGACCGGCATTATTTGAACATTTCATGAATATTTGCTTGATTTGGGGTATGTTTTAGATTTTTAGTAGACTAGTCTACTATCTCCACGCCAGAGTTACGGGTCAATGGTCAAAAAGTCTGGATATGATTCTAAACTAGTAGTAGATCTACAGTATTGCTTGGAATAAAGTAGACACTCTCACACTGTGTTGCGCGTAACTGCATGTATTATCCATCTTTTGGTGTGACTTAGCACTGCAGTAGAGTGCCAAAACTTTCATCAGTTTGCTTCTCTTATTTTCTGCTTTCTTTTAGTTTTAGAGCAGTTGTATATTCGAGTTAGATTTCCCTTTATGCCATGTAGATCTAGCCCATGTGTAGGCAAATGAGTAAACATTTTTGCTTTAAATGATGCCCCATGCATCCTATCAAAACCCTACATAAAAATACATAGATGGGATCATACATTTCAAATCTTGTCAGCAGGTGTTGAAAGTCCGAGCTCACTATCACTGACATCAGATCATAGAGTCTACTTATCAACTTTTCAGAACAAAAACAGTAACTATAGATTTATGTACATTTTGTAAATAAATTAGGTAATTCTAGGACTTACCCATACTGTACATTTGCAGGGAAAACGAGAGTATTCAGGAGGATGATACTGCCCTCGATCACCAAACGGCTCTTTCACTCTAGCTCTGAATTCAAATACGTACAGCTAC
>JAVYIG010009769.1:0-75070 GCA_035222895.1 Strongylocentrotus droebachiensis | reverse complement strand
GAGGGAAAAAAAGAGAGGGAAAAAAAGAGAGGGAAAAAAAGAAAGGGAAAAAAGAGAGGGAAAGGGGAAAGAAAAGAAAAAAGGAAAAGGAAAAAGAAAAGAAAGAAAGGAAAAGAAAGGAAAGAAAGGGAAAGAAAGGAAAGAAAAGAGAAAAAAGAAAAAGAGGGAGGAGAGGAAAGAAAGGAAAAGAAAGAAAAGAAAGAAAAGAAAAAAGAAGAAAAAAGAGTGAAAGGAAACACAAGAAACGGGGGATGAAAGAGAGGAGAGAGAGGGGAGGTAAGAGTTTGAGAGAGGAGGAGTGGGAGTAAAAGAGAGAAGGGGGTTGTTGGGTGGAGTCGTCTCGTCGAGGGAGCAAGAAAGATACGGGTAAATATGTTGCTGTGTCGGGTCAGCTGTGTCGGTATTCTTGCTCGATCCTCGTGCATGTACTATATCAATGCAGAAGTTTGAAGTCGGTGAGATGTATATTGTCGGTCGGCCGACAAGTTTTTTTCCCTACGAACTGTGACTTCTTATCCGCTGTGCCGACTTCGAGAGTGACTACAACTACAATACTTGTATTTTCTCGAAGTTTCACTTTCCTATAATATCAGCTAAAGAAATCAGAGGTTTAACATTTTCGGGGAAACTAAATTCAAACAAGGTTTAAGAGTCAACAACGGTACGACGAATCGTCTTCCTTTCTTTATATTGTGATGAAACGCCAAAAATTCCGCGCTTCGCGCGGAAGGGGAAACTTCATTAAGACGAGTCGAGAACGGTACAAGGAATCGTCTTCCTTCTCTAATAATTTAAGGAAACTCCAAAGCTTCCGCGCTTCGCGCGAGAATGGGAAACTGAATTCAGACAAATAGGGCTTATTAAAAGTCGAAAACGGTACAACGAATCGTGTTCTTTCTCTAATAATTTGAGGAAACGTCAAAGCTTTCGCGCTTCGCGTGAGAGAGGGAAACTGAATTCAGATGAATAGGGCTTAATAAGATTCGAAAACGGTACGAGGAATCGTCTTCCTTTCTCTATATTGTGATGAAACGCCCAAAATTCCGTGCTTCGCGCGGAAGGGGAAAACTTCATTTAAACGAGTCGAGAACGGTACAACGAATCGTCTTCTTTCTTTAATAATTTGAGGAAACGTCGAAGCTTACTGAATTCAGATGAATAGGGCTTAATAAGAGTCGAAAACGGTACGATGAATCTCGTCTTCCTTTCTCTATATTGTGGTGAAACGCCAAAGCTTCCGCGCTTCGCGCGAGAGGGGAAAACTGAATTCAGACGAAATTAATAGGGCTTATTTAGAGTCGAAAACGGTACAACGAATCGTGTTCTTTCTCTAATAATTGGAGGAAACGTCAAAGCTTACGCGCTTCGCGCGAGAGAGGGGAAACTGAATTCAGATGAATAGGGCTTAATAAGATTCGAAAACGGTACGAGGAATCGTCTTCCTTTCCGTATATTGTGATGAAACGCCAAAAATTCTGCGCTTCGCGCGGAAGGAGAAAATTTCATTTAGACGAGTCGAGATCGGTGCAACGAATCGTCTTCTTTCTCTTATAATTTAAGGAAACGTCAAAGCTTCCGCGCTTCGCGCGAGAGGGGAAAACTGAATTCAGACAAAATGAATAGGGCTTATTTAGAGTCGAAAACGGTACAACGAATCGTGATCTTTCTCTAATAATATGAGGAAACGTCAAAGCTTTCGCGCTTCGCGCGAGAGGGGGAAACTGAATTCAGATGAATAGGGCTTATTAAAAGTCGAAAACGGTACGACGAATCGTCTTCTTTCTCTAATAATTTAATGAAACGTCAAAACTTCCGCGCTTCGCGAGGAAGGTGGAAGCTTCATTCAGATAAGGATTAAGAGTCGAGAACAGTACACCGAATCGTCTGCTTTTTCTCATAATTTATTGAAACGTCAAAGACTCCGCGCTACGCGCGGGAGGGGGAGAAACTGAATTCAGACAAGGATTAAGAGTCGAGAACAGTGTACCGAATCGTCTGCTTTTTCTCATAATTTTACGAAACGCCAAAGCTTCCGCGCTTCGCGCGGGAGGGGGGGAAACTGAATTCAGACAAGGATTAAGAGTCGAGAACAGTACACCGAATCGTCTTCTTTCTCTAATAATTTAATGAAACGTCAAAACTTCCGCGCTTCGCGAGGAAGGGGGAAGCTTCATTCAGATAAGGATTAAGAGTCGAGAACAGTACACCGAATCGTCGGCTTTTTCTCATAATTTATTGAAACGTCAAAGACTCCGCGCTACGCGCGGGAGGGGGAGAAACTGAATTCAGACAAGGATTAAGAGTCGAGAACAGTGTACCGAATCGTCTGCTTTTTCTCATAATTTTACGAAACGCCAAAGCTTCCGCGCTTCGCGCGGGAGGGGGAGAAACTGAATTCAGACAAGGATTAAGAGTCGAGAACAGTACACCGAATCGTCTGCTTTTTCTCATAATTTAATGAAACGTCAAAGCTTCCGCGCTTGGCGCGGGAGGGGGGGGGGGGACTGAATTCAGACAAGGATAAACAGTCGAGAACGGTAGAGCAAATCGTCTTCTTTTTTATAATAATTTAATGAAAGCTCAAAGCTTTCGCGCTTCGCGCGGGAGGGGGGGGGGGGGGGGGACTTTATTCAGCCAAGGATTAACAGTCGAAAAAGGTACAATTAATCGTCTTCTTTTCCTAATAATTTAACGAAACGTCTAAGCTTCCGCGCTTCGCGCGGGAGGCCCATCACCCACACCCCCCTAATGAGCGCGCTTTTAAGTGATTCTCTTGCTCACTACCGCCCCTCCCTAAAATAAGTCCCTAGCTCCGCGCCTGCATTAAAATAGATAGCTATGATGCTGACTAAATTGAAGAAATAATTCGTATATTTATGTCGTCGAGGAAAATGACCATTTTGCGCATATGCAAGTACTATAGATAGTCCATAGGAAAAACAATTTAGCCTTCGGCGCCAGGTTTATAGGGTTGAATTTGTAGATATTGGACATTTAATTTTGTCGGTAATTGGTGGCTAGTTTTGTCGGTAATCGTTGGCCTCTACACCCCCCCCCCCCCCCCCCACTGAAAAAGGTCTAGCGACGCCCCTGTCTGTCCCTCTTTCTGCTGACGGGGACTGTTTCTCTTTGTGTCTTTCCGTATGTTTTGTCTCTCTGAATCTCTACCCACCCCCTTGGGCCCCTTGCCCCTATAAACCCCTCCTCTCCCACCCCCCCTATCCCCCTCTCCCTCTTTCTCTCTCTCTCTCTCTCTCTCTCTCTCTCTCTCTCTCTCTCTCTCTCTCTCTCTCTCTCTCTCTCTCTTTCTGCTCTTACTTTTCTAGTCTTTAAACAAAAATATTTTTCCGCGGCTTTTAAAAGTTTTTCTCGATGCCTCAAGTTGTGTGCAGTATATCGAATGAGGGCGCTATGCTATTTCTTCGGAGGACAAAAAGTTGAATATGACAAATTGCCAATACATTATTTAAAACAAAATGGAAAATGTTATCCCCAAAGGCATGTGGGGGCTGATGATATATATACAATTCCTGCTCACTCCTTCACTTTCTCATTGATCTTGACACATATCTATTATCGTTGTTTGCTTGTTTTTTTAAATATTTGTTTAATTACAATAGTATAGTTACAGACCTGCACTGATATAAGACCCTCATATGATAATAATAACATCTAAGAGTTAAGCAAATGCACCATGCATGTCATTCTATGTAAATATAACAAATTTGTTAATTATGGTTAACCTTCATCTTTCACTTTTTGTTTGTATAAGAAAATCTTTATTCAGAGAGCTTAATTTATATTGAATTAATTAATTTGCATAGAAGATATGTTTATATTGTAAAAAAAAATGTTCCCTTTTAGAATGTTGTGTCCGAAAATATGAAGTATTACCGTCACCTTTTACTTTTTTCTATATTGAAAAATCTATTTTTCCCTCCCAAATTGTAGAATTGTATCGCATTAAGTTTATTGAATATGTACTATATTAGAATGTACTATGTTTATACTCTAAGAAAAATCATTATTCCTCTTTATAATTTTGTATATGAAATTCTGAAATAAGGCAAAAAAGCTTTTTTTAATTTTTTAATTAGGGCCTACATGTACTATGATCAAATCTCTGTTCTAAACCATCGTTTTCAGTAATCGCAGACATGCCAGACCATTCCTGCTCAAAGAAGGGCCATTTATTTTAAATCCTTCATAAGAAAAACATTTTAACTCTTTAAAAAAAATACTTAAACTGAATTTACGTTAAAAAAAAGTTAACGAAATTGACTTCTGCATAATTATTTGAGGACTAAAAACTTCTCGCCAATCAGATTGTTCGTGGATGACGTCATGCATGCGCGGCTTGCGCGCGCATCAACAAGTTAATAGTGGACTTAAAATTTAAATCCATGAGAATTGAATTCGAAGTATCTTTCAAAATTCTCAGTCTTTAAGATTGTGATAGTATCGTTATAAATCCAAAATTATGTCCCCGGCTTAAAACGCTATTGGACTACTGGAAAAATGAATCCGTAAAAATAAATTTTAGAAGTTAAGAGAGTGAATTTTCTTTCAACAATGAGGGATGTCCCCTCAGCATGGTATTTTCTGTTCCCAAGCTCAGGAAATGCGATTTCATTTATTCTGCCAATGCCTTAATTATTTTCATTTATGACAATGATTGTTTGAATTTATAGGGGAAAAAAGACTAAAAACACATACATTTTTCTTCATTCAACATGTTGTTTGAAGTATGCTATTAAACAGATATCTTGAATTTTATTTATGCAAATACAAAATTGTATTTCTCTTTAGAAAGTTCTAAATCTATAAATGCAGATGTCAAGGATTAATTCTTGAATGTTTTTAGCTTTAGTATACTAAACCGAGAATTGAATATGTCATAACTCAAAAAAAATAGGAGTCATTTGAGGAAATTGTGCTTTACAACAAACTAATTTCATGTTTGTTTTCCGAGGTGGTCCAAATAGTGGGCAAAGTCGATTGCCGCCAAGGATAACATCTAAATCATAAATTTACCAGGATGAAATTTTGGATAGTCACCGGTCATTATCCCCCCCCCCCCCCTCGAAGATTATAACCCCACCCCCTCCTGAAAATTACCCTCTTGGACAATAATCCCCGCAAAAAATATCTGCTTTTATTAAAACCAATTTATTACCAGACTTCCCCTTAAACGAACAGGGGGTAATTTTCCGGGGGCGGGGCTAATTTTAGGTGGTATTTTTCCAGGTGGTAAGAGTCCTGATACGACTTAAGAGGAATGAAAGTCCACTTTTGGAGGAGGCATTGAGGATCATTGGAGCGGAAATCCATGCTGAAAAACTGGAATCCATTATAAATTAAAGAAAATTTTATTTACCAACTAGAGTGTATTTCGAAGTTTGTAACACGTACGTAGCAGATAACTCTAAAATAAGTAATTCCTAATATGACTCCTCAAAATTCTTATCTGCTACAGAATACAAAACAAATATCAAAAAAGGAAAACTCGGATTAAAGTCATGACTAGTACTTCAAATTAATATTCGACCATTCATGTCATCTTTACTATAAGGATAGGGATTGGACGGGGGAATGAACGTACGTAAAGTAATATATATTTTTTTAATTGACAAAAAGTAACTTACAATTTAAGTAAGGGCAGATAATAAGCCGTAGGCTTATGTATTATGATTGTCAAAGTTGAATTAAAGGTACTATGTCCCTTTTGCAGCCAACCTCAAATTATGTAGAAATTTGCAGGAATTATGAATATGTCATGTATGTCCTATCTGTGAAATTTAAACGTTAGCAGTGTCCTCATATTCAAATTATGCAAAGAAACCCGTTGATTTGCTAGACTTCACTGTCAGACACTATTGAGTGACTGACTGGCTTTTTTTCTTCTTTGGTAATAACATACATTAAAGGTACTATGTCCCTTTTGCAGCCAACCTCAAATTATGTAGAAATTTGCAGGAATTATGAATATGTCATGTATGTCCTATCTGTGAAATTTAAACGTTAGCAGTGTCCTCATATTCAAATTATGCAAAGAAACCCGTTGATTTGCTAGACTTCACTGTCAGACACTATTGAGTGACTGACTGGCTTTTTTTCTTCTTTGGTAATAACATACATGAAAAGAGTTGTAAAGGGTACATGAGCATTTGTCTACATCAATAACCCACTTCTTGTGATGGCCAAGATTAAACTGATTGAATCTTTGCGCAGCATAAAACGTATGACCATTCGGTACAATTGTCTGAAAATCAAGACTATTACTTTTGGGCTCTATATAGCCCTAAAGTCGATTTGACAACTAATAGTCATTATTTTCCCACTTGAAGACATTTTCAAGCCCCACCTTTTTAGGGAAGTTCTAAATAAGTATTATCTTTCAATTGCAGTTGGAATTTAACTTTTTCATTTGTTTGGCCTGCAAATGGGACATAGTACCTTTAAAGGTAAGTTTATGGCAAAACACAAAGTATAACAAAAGTCTACATCAATTAATATTTGATGATTCGATGAAAACACAGGTTAGGCCTATGCTAAACTTTCAATTATTAATGACACTATATCTAGGGGAGGTGGGGGGGGGGGGGGGGTTTAAAATTTTAAAATATAAATGTCGGGGGCAAAATGATTTTTTTTTAAGTCGCTACCCCCCCCCCCCCCCCCCCCTCCACCCAACTGAGCGAAATATTGGTCGGCGCGATTTTCAAATTTGGGGGGGAGCAAAATGATTTTTTTTTTCCGGTGATCACTACCACCCCCTCCCACCCCCCCCACCCCCCCCCCCCCCCCCACTGAGCCAAATATTGGTCGGCGCGGTTTTCAAATTTTGCCCCCCCCCCCTTAACAAAAAGCTAGATCCGTCCCTGCCACCCCCCCCCCCCCCCCCACCCCCACAGAAAATAGAATAGAAATCAAACAGTGAAAGAGTAAAAAAAATCCAACCCCCAAAATAAAATAGAATTGTCAGAGAAATATCGCACACAAATGGTCATGTTGGCAGTGATGTATCATAGATAAGATTGACCTCGCAATAACCCACGCACTTTGGCCAGTCATATCTGACGCGTTGGCATATCCGAGCAGAAGTAGTTGAAAGTAGTCAAAGAGTACTTTTGACAATTTGCAACTACAATGTCATTGCCCATTGTAATATTTTGTTAAGCAATGCAATCATATAATAAATCTCATTAGATTTCATATTTATTTATAAATATCTTAGTTTGTATTTGTATTGTTATAAATTTGTAATTTTATTAAACTTGAACCTTTTTTCTTCCACATATAATTCAAGATTTTTTTTCGTTTTAAACATACTTATTTTGCGTCTAAATTGGCAATGCTATCGTTGTACATTACAAAAGTTTTGATCTACCAACTTCATCCAAGAACTGGCTAATGTATACGCTTCTCAATACGGACGGAATTATGGACGTAAAATGTGGAATTTAATTGTTCCAATGAAATAATTTTTTACTGTGGCAATGAAAATGTTACACTTCGAAAGTAAATAAAATTGTGTTAGAAATTTACGTTCTAAAGATGGCGTGGTTCGGTGGAAATCTGAAGAATTTGACTGAGAATTTGACGGGCCAGTTGTCGAATGTAGCCACATCAGCAGCATCATTCACACGGGATGTTATCGCGGAGGGCACCGAAGAAGTGGCCGGTGAGTTTGTTCTCTCTTCTTCTCTAGTCTCAGCTCAGTGACAGTGCAGCTGGTCAGTGGTTTAGTTGGGATGAGTCCAATCTAGTCTTGGGATAATCATATCAGTTTAATCACCAAGCCTTGTTGTTGGATAAATGCAGACGATTCTTAATCTAATATATTATTAATCTTATTTCCGATCGTTGGCAAAGCGAAAAACGGATTCCACAATCGATTTTCTTGATGCATTTCACATTGACTTTGTACAGAGACTTTCACATTTTGAGCGATAAATTCTTGGGAAGACGGACAACCTGTAAAACTAAAACAAGTAGACAGTGAACTGGGGGTATTTTATTACACTGAATCCTACTTTTGCATCGCCAGCTTGCGGATCGGGAACCGAAACCTGCAGAGCACCAAAGAAAAAAACCCATCTGCGTCAATTACGAGTGGCCAAAGTGTGTAGGTTTTTGCAAGGTCAAATTAAGATAACCCCTAAATAAAATAAAATGTAAAAGACTCGCCTCTCTTTCTCTTATTTTACAGTTCAACATTTATATTGAGATGAGAACATATAACCATTAGAAGTCTACCGGTATTTGCATTGCATATACTACAGTATCATGTGAAAAAAGTCTTAATTCAAGTGATTTTTATTGTAATTTTCCTTTTTTAAAATCATAGATCAGAGCAAAGAGCTTCAGATCTCAGAAGACAAAGTGAGACGTTGTGAAACAGCCATCGTTGCCCTAAGAGCTGAGGTAAATATTTAAGGGCAATGGCATTAATTGGCGTTGCAACCTTTGTAATTAGCTCATTCGTATGAATCGTATGAAAGCAGACAAATCAGAGAAACAGAATAGTGAAAGTTTGGAATGACATGGACGGTGGACCAATAATAAGGGAGTTATTAATGTTTGAATTATGAGATCTCTAAAGCTAATGTATGTGAATCTCCAATTGGCAATTTTGTCAGTGGATTCTGACTTCTATATTTATGGACAATTCTCCTGTTTGTTGTTTACAAAAATAGGAATGATTTTTATTTGCGTAAAGTTCAAGAGAGTCATCTGTGCAAACACCAGTATTAAGTGTCAATTTCAAACATTTTATGACAGTTAACTTCCATTTTCCCTAATTTAAAAGATAACTAAGTTTTTAGAATATGGCCCTTGTTTCCCCAAGTCCTTGACTGCTGACTATTTATGTTCTGATTTTGTTTTCTTTATTTTTTTGTTTACAAACACAGAATGAGAGGCTTGGGACTATTAATGCAGAGCTGGAAGAGAAAGCCGAGGCCTCAGAGCTTCAGATCAACAGCATCTCATCACAGTATCGATCTGTCCTGGTGGAAAAAGAGGTATGGAGTAACATCGGCAAAATGTCCTTAAATTTGATTACGTTTACAAACATGAATATTATTAATATTTAATTGGCAAAGACAAAGAAAATCAGTGAATACAAAACAAGAGTACATTTGTAAAAGAGTTACATGGATGCGCTATTAAATGAGGTGTCATTGAGGGAGATTACTGTGTTTTCTGCACCTACAGGTGTATAGAAAAGAAAATGTTTTGCATGTACAGGAATTTTATACAAAATGTAATTTGAAGGTAAAGGGTTACAAATTGCAAATACTAAAGTGAGGAGAATGGTACATGTATGTAGACTTGTAGAGCGAAAACATGATTCCATTTTAAGGAAATCTTCTTCTTGATATTAAACAGCTTACATCCTATCTGGTTCATAACCTTAGACTGACATACTGGTACCTATTGTACAGTGTACTTGTATCCGATGTTGACGCTTTCAGATATAAAGAAACATGGAAGAGGTTGAAAGAAATAACATCTTTAATACGCCTCTGTGGGAAATATGAATGTTAAATGTGAAGAAAAAAATGGATAAGGAGGTTTAGGGTTAGGTGTAGACTTGGGTCCTGGGTTGAAGTTCAGAAATGTTTTTGGTTTGGGAATAAGCCAGTTTATAGTTGCAGTCTGAGCATGACCAGATAAAGGTTATTGCAGACCAAATTGTGAAATACATGGAGACAAAATACTGGATAGGTGCTCATGAATGTTATGTAATCATTATTAATTTATGCACCAGCAGTGCACTCCATGATACACAGGTGGAAGTATTCTTTGAAAAGGGGAAACAAAGGCTATTTATGTAGCACCTCCATCGCTGTAGGAGTGATTATTTCAAAATGTAGAAAGTGGTACCTCTTCATGTTTTGAAGATCTGTGGATATTCAGGGTCATTTGGGACAAGTGCTAACCCAGAGCTGCCAACCATTACGTTTTTGCCGAAATTACTCTGTTTTTTCCTCCAAATTACGATGTTTTTTCCTCCAAATTACGATAGTAGGTTTTTCTTCATAAAATACGTTTTTAAACTTTTAATTTTTTTCTTTTACATACCGCACGTCAAACAAATGCCCTAAAATGTTGATTTGGTCACAAATTCAATAGAAAACCAAGTTTAAAACATACTTGACGAGTAAAATATTCTCCAAAAGAATGAAATGCGGATAAAACCAAAATAACCCCCCCCCCCCCAAAAAAAAAAACCCTGCTTGTATGGAAAAAACAGCATGAGGAATGGCATTCCTGCATTGGAAGTGTGTCGCGCATGGTTGTAGGTTTCGTTTTAATGATTTTTTTTTTTTTTGCCATCATGGTTCCTTTTTTTGAGCGCACAAGGTTGGCAGCTCTGCTAACCGTGTACTGGTCTATTGATGTGGAGCAATTGTCGCAGGAGGAAGTGTCGTACAACCATTATTTGTCTTTCTTTTGAACAGGACCAGGTGAATTCTTTGATTCAGAAGCAGAATGATCTGCAGACCCTTCACCACAGCATGCTATCCACCGCTGGGGACGGTGGGGGCATGACTGCGGCAACGTCCACATCGTCTCTGTCAGGTTCAGCCATCATGATGGCAGATAGTCATGACTTTGATGACGTGATCTGGTCTCAGCAGGAGATCAACCGCCTCTCCAATGAGGTGGGAAGGTTGAGGGCAGAGTGCAGTCATTGGAAAGAGATGGCTGCTGGTGGCAAACAAAATGGAGAAAAGGTTTGATTTGATTTGATTTGATTTATTGGTTTCTGCATCTTTTTTTCTTTTATTCATCATACATTTTCATGAACATAATATGGTTTGATACAATATTTTATTTTTGTATAAATGAGGTGGGAAGGTTGAGGGCAGAGTGCAGTCATTGGAAAGAGATGGCTGCTGGCAAACAAAATGGAGAGAAGGTTTGATTTGATTTGATTTGATTTATTGGTTTCTGCATCTTTTTCTCTTTTTTTCATCATACATTTTCATGAACATAATATGGTTTGATACAATATTGTAAGTGTATATAATGAGGTGGGAAGGTTGAGAGCGGAGTGCAGTCATTGGAAAGAGATGGCTGCTGGCAAACAAAATGGAGAGAAGGTAATAATGATAATAATAATAATAATAATACGTCTTGTTTACCCAGGGTAGCCTCATCAGTATTCATACTGTTCTCCCTGAGGGCCCTGCAATCATATTATTACCCCGGCCATCGGATTCAGGCTTACCCGCACACAATGTATTGCACATTCTCCACTCCCTTGGATATGGGCATAGTTGTTGACAAAAACCCGTCACAAGTACAAGTTTGCCTACATCCTATTGAAATAATGGGTTGTCTGTGAACACGTACTTACGACAGTTTTGTGAAACACTGGTAGTCTTGAGACCTTGTGCATTTAACTGCCTCAAAAAGTGTGGAAAATTTGTTAGTGTTGCTCGCAATTCAGCCCTTTCAAAACACGGATAAGAAGTCATGCTTATATTTTCATGAGTTCTAAATTCGTTGCCGATCTTAGCGAAAAATCTGCAAAAATTAATGTACCGCAAATATTTCTGTGTTTACAGTATATAGGCATTACCAGGGCCCCTAGCACAAAGCTAGATGTAATATCTATTTTTGTGATAGATTGCGCATAGTGATCAGTGCAATCAGCTGCAAAGTCATTCGTAAAAATCATTTGTATGCTCAATTGCTAATTGTGTTACAAAGCCCAGGTTACCAGTTGAAACAGATACCCTGAAGATCACCTCTTTGACACTAATTACATGTAAACCAAAAACCAGAGGCCTTTGACCACACTATTCACCAAAATATCTTGCTCTGGTCCCCCAGGTAAAAGTTATTGTAGAGCCCTGATTTAGGCTTTAATGTTGTTCTTCCTGAGGGCCTTGCAATAAATACCACCCAAGCGAGTGCCAGGTAACCATTACACCTGGGTGGGGAGTGGCAAATGTGGATTAATGTCAGAAGACGTACATGTAAGTCCCCGTTTTGGATTCTACCCCCCCCCCCCCCAACCCTTAGATTGAGAGTCAAGTGAATAAACCACTATATCATGACACCTCCATGTAGTTTGCTTTTCATGACCAGTTTGTTGATTATGTAGATGAAGAAAATAAACTTTTTGATTTTTTTTCTCTCATTTTTAGCCTGTGTTCCAGATTGGTGATGACTCTTCACAAGGGGAGATGGCAGAACTGAAAGCTAGGATAAAGGTACATTATATGATAACACACTGTCATTATTTACATTGAATTACATTAAAATCCTCCCACCATGAGATTTTGTGTTGAAAAATGAGTTTTATTGAATTGAATCTCGAAGAAAAATATTGTATAATGTATTTGTTGTCCTGCATTCAATTTCATGTTGATACATGGCTTAATATATTCTGTCAATAAGAACTAACAGGTATAATTTGATGTTTTTAATATCATGATGTGAATTTTAGTGTAATTATTTGATTCTGTTCAAAAATCTAATACTTATTCAATTGTTATGAAAGAAAAAGTGCTCTGCAAACTTATTAATATTTTGTATATAATTTATAACATTTTATATCATTTAATCATCCCCATTGTGCTAGCAATTAAAGTATTATTTTATCTAATATTTAGTAGTAAGTTTATTTAACAGAGTTATTAATGGTTGACATACATGTAGCTTTAATCAGCCCTTCAAAACTCACACACTCATAAGCTACACAAGAATACTCTACTTATCGCTGTTATCATTTTATCATGATCAGAGCTTGGAAGAGAAGCTAAGACATAAAGAAGACGAGTCTCAGCATGAGCTATCGGCCATTCAAGACTCGCACTCTCACAAGCTCAAGACGCTGACCAAGAAACACAAGACTGATGTTGAGGATTATGAGAGGAAGATTGAGAGTCTGGAGAAGATGGTCGGGTATAGCTCTTCTGATGGTGGTATGGATGATGGCAATGATCTACAGAAGAGAGTCTTGGAACTGGAAGAGGTAAACAAAATGTGCTTTTATTTATAATAATAATAATAATAATGATCATAATACATTTATGGAGCGCAGAAATTATCCAACATTAAGTATATATTCTACTGCGCTACAAGAGCTCCTGATATGCTTAGATTAACAGTTAATTGAAAAGATGTGCTTTCAGTTTTTATTTAAAGATATTCACAGATGGTGATTTAATTCCTCCTGTTTTTTAATGGAATGATTTCCGTTCATAGCATGGTATACATACTGTAATACTGGAAAACAATTGTCTAGCAAATTTTGTCTCACAAATTTAGAGAATGTCCTAAAATTATGAAAGTGTCATGCTGCAAAGTGATTGAAATACAATTAGCTATAGATTTTTGCTGCTTTAATGGCCCATGTTAACAATTTGTGAAAGTACTTGGCTTGAGAGTATAAATCGTCTTAATTTTGTTTAAAAAAAATGTGAGTTTGATTTGATTTTTTACTTATTCATTTTTCCAAATATAATAACTGAATAGCAAATAACATATACACATAAGGTATAATACAAAATATACAAACAATAATGAAATTTAATATTTCTATAGCATATTATTTAAATTTAGTGTATTATCTAAACTATCTGTTGAAACAGTGCAGGAGACCGCAATCATAAGCGATGCTTGACTAGGATGGCGGCCTCAAAAAAAAAAAAAAAAAAAAAAAAATATGATTTTTATATATATATACAGAATTTGATATTTGATTTCTTTTTTGATTAATAGAATGGATTTGCTTTCACAAGTATTAGCATCTTGTAAAATATATTAGTCTTGTTATAACCCAAGATATTTCGGCAACAACTGTTGATCTGTGTTAGAAACATTTTAGCTATGACTGCTTTCTTGATGTATTTCATCAGCTTCTGCATGAGACGCGGCAGCAGGTTGGACAGCTGGAAGAGTCCAACTACCAGCTAGAGAAGGAGAACACTCGCTTGACCGAATCAGATCGGGATAACACCAGGCTCGTACAAACACTCAGACGTAAGGTGGACATCCTAGACAAAGACAGGTCAAGGCTTGAGAGAGAGGTCAAAGGGCACTCGGGGTCGGCCGCTGGTGATGGGGACGTTTTTGCCAATTTGAAGAAAGATAATGATGAGCTGAAGCTTGAAGTGGAGCATCTCATGAAAGTTGTAAACAGTGAGTCATGAAGACCATTGAAATTTTCTAATTGTTAATATGAATTAATATTGTTTTATTTCAATTTGTAATTACTTCAAGCTTTTGTGACCTCATTTTGACCTCAGATTCATTAATAATTCTCAAGGCTCATTCATGATTCAAGATTGAAATGAACAGTGATGATAATTATGATAATATTATTGATACATGAAGTTCTAACATGCACTACATGTATGTCCTTTCCACATTCTATTATTCCTTACATATCTACGTTTTCCAGCAAAGCATGCAACTTGAATTTAATTCTTTGTAAGAATGTATCTTGGCTTCAGTATCCAACTATACCTTATAGATAGCACAAGTTTCCATTGCCTTTATGAACAATAAAGGTGAACCTTATTGTTTGTTTGTTTTACCTGACTGCTACGAAAGCATAATATGCTTGTAAGTAAACAACCAGGGGACTGACAGCTTCAAGTCCTCTTTGAGGGACTTAAAGGTAATGAGGATTAATGCCTTACCAGAGGGCACAAGTGCATACATGCCAACTGTACAGATTAAAGAGGAACATTCCTCTTTTTGGGAGAAGATAATCATCATTTTAATGCAGGTGTTCCTCTTCCTGTACAAATTTGTTTGTAGTATTGAATAGGAGAGTTAGGATTGTTCCTCTTTTTATTGAAAATAGCATAATTTGTACAGATTTCTGATTTTCAAATGTTGGCATGTATGCAAGTGCATTGACTTGGTTTTTAACCCGGGACCTCTCGGTTACCACTACCACTACTCTACCACTGAGCCATCGCGCCTCCTTAACATTCATAGAGTACCAAAGCTGTGTCATCATAAAAATCCTAATGTTATGAACCAGAGCAATATAACACTGAGTTCCTATGGGAAATTTATTTATTCAGATGGTCATATCTCGGCCAATACTTAATATATTCAATTGGTTTTTGACATTTGGACATTATTTTTGATGCCCTTTTGAAAAATGAAGGAAAAAATTGAGAAATTCCAAAAATAATTTTTTGATGACGTTACACTTCACCACTCTATAAAGCCCCCATTTCCTTCTCTTTCTCTATCTCTCTCTCTCTCTCTCTCTCTCTCTCTCTATCTCTCTCTGTTTGCAGGACAAGAGACGGAGCTGGAGGTCCTTCTAGGGTCGCACGAACAGGTCAGGGAAGATCTTTATGCCACTAAACAAAGACTGCTCACGGAACTGAATGCCTCTCATGTACATATCACCGTTCATTTATAATCCTAATCCTAATCCCTTATCCCTCCCCCTCTCAACTACTAATCGAGGAACAAGCTTGCCTGCTCTCACCATCATTCACGTTTATCTGTACAATTTTCGAAAGAAATGGAATTATGAAACAATAAACTGTAGAGGTGTTGCGGTCGAGTGGATATGTCACCGGACTGTGGATCACTAGGTCCGCGGTTCGTGTCCCGCCGCAGCACTAATGTCCTTTGGCGAGACATTAATCTACATTTGCCACACTTGACCCAGGTGAGGTAAATGGGTACCCGGCAGGAATGAATTCCTTGAAATGCTAGAGCGCCGTTATGGCAGCTAGGCTAAAGCCGGGGTAATTATTTCCTAAATTTGGAAGCGCATAGAGACGTTTAAATGTGATATGCGCTATACAAGAACCAAATATTATTATTACTACAGTTGTTTTTCCGACAATATATTTTTTAGTTGATCTAAAATGAAAAGGATACGATGTAGAGATTAGATTTGAAGAAAAAAAAAACTGACTGAAAAACAAAATAAAAAATAAAAAATGAAAAGAATAGAAAGAAGTTTATGAAACTACATGCAATTTCTGCTATCCTTGAGCTTATGTTGTTTAAATGCAGTATAAAGCTAATTTATAACAATCAAAATGATGGCCTTGTGGTTTCTTAAACACACAGTTTAAAATAAT
This sequence comes from Strongylocentrotus droebachiensis, assembly GCA_035222895.1. NCBI lineage: Eukaryota > Metazoa > Echinodermata > Echinoidea > Camarodonta > Strongylocentrotidae > Strongylocentrotus > Strongylocentrotus droebachiensis. The sequence goes on along the minus strand of JAVYIG010009769.1, from coordinate 58,982 downwards.
ATACTACATCCTGTGTTTGGTAGTTTGTTTGTGTAATGGGCCTTGCAACTGCAGAATACAGTTTTTAATGAGATGCAGTCTGTAGATACAGGAAATTAATTATATTTCATCAGTGTTTTTTGCATGACATAGACAAGCAAACTTTGTTTTACAGCCTTTATGGGTACCTGGTAGGAATTATTCATTGAAATGCTAGAGCGCCGTATGGCAGCCATGCTAAAGCCAGGGTAATAATCAGGAGCGCCAGGAGGGTCAAATCTGACTGACATGAGCGCTTACAAGAACCCATTATTATTATTATTATTTATTTAGTTTGTATCAATATTACAAGCTGAATAAAGAAATGCTACTACTTGAGGGCAGGCAGGCTTGACCATTTTTGTATTATTTCAAAAAATAAAAAATAAAGCTTAATAAGTGCATGACCAAAGAGCTTTCTCTGCATACTTATCAAAATGATTTAATGGATAATATAAAATAATGAAGTAATGCATTACTGCTGTTCAAACTGAATATTAATACGATCCCAAACCTGTAACAAAGCTCTAAGAGCCCTTTTATTCTTTCTTTTGCATGTTTAATCAAGCAATGGGCTATTATTGATATATTATGATTTAACAGTGTTGAAATAATAATTCTGTCAGATAAGGCTCGTATAAAAATGAATCTCAGAGTTAATTTAACACAGGTTACAATATGATGCCGGTGAACTTGTATGTATGACGATATCGTGAGACAGCTCCCAGGGTTTTAGATATCTTCACACGAATACTGACATGTTCTTCTCCACTGCATGTATCACATGGGACATGTCACTGAATAACTTGCATGTGTTCCTGTGTTGAAGGTATTCCAGATTGTTTTTCCAATATGCATGTACCTGGTGTATGACTTTACTACAATCAATTTCTCACTTTGTTATGGGTTTGTTTTGGTATGTATCTTTTTTTACACCAGACAACTTTTTGTTGGTTCTTTTGTATCTATGTGTACACTGCTTAACCCCCCCCCCCCCCCCTTTACCTACATACAGTATACCTCCAAATATTGAACAATGCTCCTTATGCTGCTCCTAATATTGAAATCCCCCTTCTTGAAAATGTATTTAATTGTTATTATTGGGCAGTAACTGTATATGATTCAATGCAGTCCATTAACACTTCTTATACTGCTATGGACCTTTTTCGGGCTCCTAATTTTGTCTGTAGCAAAACCCTGTATCAAAATATCCACCATCTTTTATACCCTTATCAATACTGTACAGACCTGTCTATAATGTAACTAACACATTATCCTTTATTACTGTATGCATACCAAGATACAATATTATAAGATCTTTACACTCTAAAAAAATACTATAATACTCTTATTTATTCTTATATACCCCATTTGTCCAAAGCTGTGCCGGCATAAACATGTCTACAGCATCTTCCTATTTTTAAATCTCTTTGCATAAAAATTCTATAAAGAGCTTTAGACAGACAAGTTTTCTAGACGTAATGAGAAATTATTTATTACTGTATTCTCTCTTTTCCCCTCTTTTCTGGCAAACTTAAAAAGATAAATATAGAACTTATAATTGTGCAAGATCTATGACCTATTTGCATGAATAGTACACCATATATTTTATTTTACTTTACTTTTTATATACAAAGTAGTATGATTTTATCAAATAATGCTTGGCCTACTGCTTAAACTAATTCAACATCTTTTCAAAGACTAAAATTAATCAGCATGGTATTCAAATGATCAGTGCAACTCAAAATATTAAATAGTACATCTCATTACAAACTACTTAATTTAATGCACACTTACATGTACACCAGCATGGTTACATCACTTGCATGAGCACATGAGAAACATTTATCTTGCATTGTGCACTGTATGAGGACTTCAGCACTGTAGCTACACAGTGTACGAATTTATTTTAAACCATGACAAGTACTGATATGTTTTCTAGCCTTAGTTTGAATTTGGAACAAACTTGGTATGATAAAAAGTTTATATCAGCCTCTTGCCTACAATAATCTTTGATAACCTTTCTGTACTGTCTTTTTGAAGTACCTTGTATGGTAATAATAATGATATACCATACTTGTATAGCGCGTATCATAGATGTTCCAAAATGTGTGCGTTGTAATGGAGAGAAAGGAGAAGAAACAAAAAGAATAAAGAATAGCAGGATACACACGGTATACTTTTGTAAGTCATCAGTTAACATTGGAAATTTTTTCTAAATAGAAACGTTTTAAGACGTGCTTAAACGTTGTTAACAGTATCACTATTGTTGGTGTAGTTTGGCAATTTTTATTCCAAAGCTCTGCTGAGGCAACCTGAAAAGAACATGACCCATAGAACGCTGTATTTATTTGAGGGATAGTAAGGCGAACCTTTAAAGTACCTTGTATGGTAGTTAAGTTTAGCTCTGCCTGTCTGCTTTTTATTCAGTCAGACTTATGTAAATTCCTTGCCTGTTCTTAATACGCATTTACTCGCATGAGAAATTGAAGAATGATAGAAAGCATTGTACCCTTTGATAATGCCTTGACTTTTCATACTCACTGAATAATCTATCTGCATCAAGTATATCTCAACAATCAATTGCCGCGTTCAAATTGGCTTTAGCAATCCCACTTAATCCTCACCCCGAGATTAATTGACCGACCCCAAATACACCTCCAGTGTAAGTTCCCTCGCGGAGTTTGTAGGAGCACTACTATCCAAGATAAAAGCTTCTGTTTATACTGTCCGATTTGGCTGTCTTATATTTGCTGGTGATTTACTTTGATGAGCGCAAGATGAACAGCTTCAGTATCTCTTTGTTGCTTGGAATTAGATTAAATCTGTGTCTGAACACTCCTCAGTGCTCATAGTCTATACAGTATGAGTCCAAAAAAAGTTTACACCTAGAAAATTGCTAATTATTAAAAAAATCATTTATTAACTGTAAATTATTATACATCTTATGATAAAATGTTCTATCCCAAATCATCACATGATACATTCAATTCATTCTCTCACTTTTATACTTTTGGGCAAGTCATCTTTTGCACTCTCTTAAACAATGTCTCCTGTTCATCCAAGCGTGAACACATACCTCACAAAAATGATACCAAACGATTCGGGATATAACACTCTTTCAAAACATGTATGATAACCTTTCGTTCATAGCTGACTTTTAAAATAAAGGACAATTTTCTGAGTGTTAACTTTTTTTTTATTCACACGGTATAATGAAGAAATATCTTTGTAGATACTTGAAATCCTGCTTGAAATGAATATGTTCAATGAAGAACTTTGGTTGTGTCTCACAGGCAAGCACCAGTGCAATGCTAGAGGATATTCATAATGCTGGTAGAAAGTTCTCGACCGAGGAAGCTCTGAGAAGATCCAAGCTACTTAAAGAGAAACAAGAGATTGTTGATAAGATGATAACAGCTGGACAAAAGGTAAGATCAAGTCGAGACTAAACAAGTATTTTAGTTCACACTTCTAACGAATGCTAGGTTTCGTCTTCCTCCTTCAATATTCATGACAAAGATAATCTGCCAAAGACTTTGTTGAAATTCAGTTCATACTCATATTATCTTTTTCTTCCCATTTCATTGCAAAATTAATTTTTCAGACACTTTTCATTGCAGGATTAAAATAATCTGTACAGGGTAAATGAGTTGGCAACAGGCACTCCATAAAAGTGTGGACTAACTTAGTACGTGCAAACTTAGTACGCGCTACCGGAATACCACCCATAGTTTACAATCTTATCCTGTCTTTCGTTCAAGTTCAGGCTGCACTATACATGTGCACCATGTGCCCTTGGCCCTGTCTTATAAAGAGTTGCGATTGATCCACATCAATCACACACTATGAACATGAAGGACAAAGAAAGAGGACAAAATATACAGTTCCTCATTCTACCCTCAATTGATGTAGTAGACAAAGGAACATCCCTTCACTGCTATCATGTAAAATAAGTAGAACAGGTGAATATGCATGTGACACCTGTTCTACACATTTTTACATACCGTGATAGCAGTGAAGGGATGTTCCTTTGTCTACCACAGCAATTGTTGAGGGTAGAATGAGGAACTGTATATTTTGTCCTCTTTCTTTGTCCTTCATGTTCATAGTGACAAGTCCTCCAATCAATAGCAAGTTTGCAGTCGCCTATCTTTTATGTACATACATGTAGTTGCAATTGATATCAATCGCAAATAAGTTGCAATTAATATCAACTCTCTATAAGACAGGCAACAGAACAAACAGTGAAGCTGATGATAATGCTTATCAGGCGTCTGTACCACGACTGTGGAATGATATGTCTGCCCATCTCATTAATTAGATGTTTTTTTTAAATCTTTGAATGATAGATATGAGTTGTAGTTGTTATTCTTTGTATCATTACTGTTATTTAAAAGAACCTTCCTTATAATAATAATAGTAATGATAATAAAAAAACTGTGCTTATAAAGCGCTTACCACCAAAGTCTATAAGTGCTATAACAAACAAAATGCAATGGTAAACAATTATATATTAAACAAATACAAGAAATTACAAATAAACCTATAAAGTACAATACATATGAAATATACATCAATGTGAACAGAGTAAGTTAATCATCAAAAGCAACTATTGAATAAATGTGTCTTCAAAAAAGTTTTGAATTGGTTAACAGTCATATATTTATCTTGTACACTGTAGTTCTATGTTTTGTATTTACTATCATTCTTACCGATAGATGTCCGAGAGTAAGAATACAGTCGCTACCTTAGAAGCAGCTACATTGGAGATCAGTGACCAGGCGGCTGAGATCGTCTCCGAGATCGGATGCAGCCAGCATCAGGAGATCACAGCTGACTTTGTTAGTAGTCTTGAGAAGGAGAATGATCTTCTAAAACATCATGTCTCTAGACTACAGAATGAGGTGTGTTTTATGATATTCCTGGGGAGTGTTTCACAAAGACTAAGATCGACTTTAAGTTGGACTACTATGGTAGGCGGTTCATGCCACTATTTGCTCTCACCATTTACTGCCATTGGTCTCTCAAGGGATATACAAATCATGGTCACAAATCTACAGAATTTAGATTTTTTGATAATTCATTATTGAAGGAAAAGATATTATCTAAGGATCATAATGGTAAAAGCAACCAGCGACATGAACGGCCCGCCATAGTTAAGTCCAACTTAAAATCAATCTTAGTCTTTGAGATAGACCCCCCTGGTATTTTAGTTTGTAGAGGACAGTTCAACCGTTGTAATAAGTTAATTGGTATGAAAGCAAACAAATTAAGAGCAAAGTATTGGCAAGGGTTTGAAATAAATTGGACCAATAGAAATAAAGTTATGAATGTTTATGAAATATGAAATCGCTAACCTAGGGCCCCATTGTACAAAACTTACCATTGATGGTAACTTTGCCATCAATGGTAACTACCATGGAAACCTTGATTTTGATTGGCTGTTGAGCCCTGTTACCATGGTAAGTTTTATGCAACTGGACCCTGTGCAAATCTCAAATTGGCAAATTGGTTGGTAGATTGTGATTACCTGGTTATCTGGTTGCCGCCGTCAGTTGCTGGCGATTGGCGACCACATCTGCACATCTTCTTGTTGTCTTTCTCCATTTGTTTTTATCCTGTGCTAATCTTTTGGCTTCTGAGTATGTGAGACCTGTCCATTCTTTGATGTTATCAAACCACTGCTTTCTCTGTCTGCCTCTCTTTCTTTTTCCTTCTATTTGGCTTTCCATTATTTGTGCTGCTAATATTAATATTCTATTATTCTATTATTTGTGCTGCTAGTTCTGGGTTCATGCAGGTTGTGTCTCTTTGTCTCTTGCGTACAGAATGATATTTATGTATGTATTATGTATGTAATAATAATAATAATACTCAGTTTTTATATAGCGCTTATTAGAATCACTAAGCGCTTCCAAACTTGGAGATTATTAAGTATTACACTGGTTCTAGTCGTGTAGCTGTGAATCACATTTTTTTCCTTCTCCCTAGATTGATGAGTTGAACCAATCCTGTGAAACGCTAGCAGACGACAAACAGACATGTGAGGCTCTCATCACCAATCTCAATCAGAAGGTCAAAGAACTGTCAGGTCACGACCCACAGGGGTCGGAGCAACGACCTTCCGACCCCTCTCAGTCTGAATCTGAGGTGACCCTTGTGACTGGTGAGAGTGACCTTGACAGTCTGCCCCAAGGAGGTGCCGAGGATGGAGTTCAGGTCAGGAGACACATCTCGTATCGCAGACCACAGTCTCCCACGGACTCGAGTGTCGCATCGGACCTGAGTTCATCGGTCAGGGAAGGCTGGACGTCCGAGACGGAGCTGAGCAGCGATGGAGGGTTCTTGACCGAGGGCAAGCAGTCATTGCTGGAGAACTCCGATGCTGTGAGCTTTGACGGGGAATACGATGACTCTATCATGTTTGCTGGTATCAAGGAGAAGTAAGTCTTAAATTCATACCGTAACTTATTTGAGAATACAATGGAGTAGTAGTCCAATATGAATTCTTCAATACATATTACACCAATTAAATGTCTCATTAAACACTTCTAATTTTTCCTAGAGCGAGTGTATTTGCAATATTTTCTAGTTGTTTGACCATTTAGTTTGCTAAATTTTTATAATGCAAGGTATTGTTTATACAAGATAGTAGTAATTAGAAAAGATTGTGACCATTTAATGAATATACTCTAATAATTGCAGGGAAGTTCAGCAATTAAATCAGTGGTGAAGAGTTCAGATTAAAACTCTATTTCCCTTATAATGGTATATTCCCTGAAGCAGCAGATGTTTTCATGATTTGCTAATAGACCAGAATAGACCAGTTTGTAGTTAGCACATGGGTCATATGACCCCCAAAATCTACATATCTTTTAAACATAGATAAGCCAACTTTGTGCCTTTTGGAATAATCACAGCTAAAGTCATGGAGGTGATGCTTTGTTTGCCCTCTTGAAAAGATTTCTTCCACCTGTGTTCAATAGAATGCATCACAGGTGCATGCATGAATAACGATTACATAACTTTTGTGAGCATGTATCCAGTATTAGTCTCAGTGGGTTTTACAATTGTGTTCAAGTGACCTTTATCTGCGCATGCGCAGATCAATTCGCGCATGCTCAGATTGTATCTACGAATTGGTATATTTGAGAGAGATTACACTTTACACATGCAGAGAGGATTTCTGGTTAATGCAGTCCGTCATGTTTGTAAATGTAGATTCCCTGAAGCAGCGGATGCATTCAAGCAGCAGTTGAACCAGTTTGAGATGGTGAGGGCTGACTGGGAGATGGAGAAACAGGCTCTGGAGGAGGTAGTCATTAGGATGAGAGATCAACTCAAAGAGAAAGATCGCATCCTTCAAGACATGACGGCTGAAAAGGTACAGTGCGTTCCTGGGAATGTTTCACAAAGACTAAGATCGACTTTAAGTTGGACTTAACTATGGCAGGCCGTCCATGCCACTGTTTGCTTTCACCATTTACTGGCGTTGTTCTCTCAAGGGACGTACAAATCGTGGTCGCAAATCTACAGAATTTACCATTTTTGATAGTTCATCATTGAAGGAAAAACTATTATCTTAAGATCATAATTGAGAGACCAATGGTGAGAGCAACCAGTGGCATGAATGGTCTGCCATAGTCAAGTCCGACTTAAAGTCAAAGTTAGTCTTTGTAAAACACCTCCCTGGACTGTTATAAGAGATTGTGGGACTAAAATGTACTAGGCAATCTGATTGGTCAAATGACACCATGTGACAATGCTTCATTCTGTCCTTACATGCCTGCCAGGGAAATAAAGTTCCCTTAAAAAAGTAATAACCCATGGCTAAAGTGATAATGCAAGCCTGATATGCACATAACAGAGCTGCCAACCCTCCCAGATTTGTCGGAGAGACTCCCGGAAAATCCACCAATCTTCTGATATCCCGACACACATAAAAAATCTCTTGGATTCTTATAAGCATATCTCTGGCGCCTATAAAATTGAAGGCGCTCTGAAATACACATGTTTAGTTTCCAATGGCAAGGACATTGCTATGCACACTGAGATGCGCACTGCGCTATTTGGCTGCGCTTATGTATTGTGATGTCATTTAAAGCAAAGGCTTACAGGATTTCGACATGAGACATTACTTGCTGGAAATATGTTCTACGTTGCATAAAACTTAGTGATCAATGAGTGATTCGCAAAATTAAAACCCCTGCGAAAATACATAGGGGGTGTTTCACAAAGATCCTAAGTTGAACTTATCTCTAAGTTGGACTTAAATATTATGGAGAGCCATTTGTAGCCTTATTTTGAAATATATTCAAAGTCAAAATTGAAGTATTTTAGACTTTTCATGAATTCCATATCAAGAACATGAAATCTCCCATAATATCAAATATGAATGATTTGAATCAACGCTTTATGCCTTTTAAAATAACTTTTACAAAATATTTTCAAGAATGGTAATGGCTTTTCATAATTGTTAAGTCCAACTTAGAGATAAGTTCAACTTAGAGATAAGTTCAACTTAGGATCTTTGTGAAACACCCCCCTGATCATACAGTAAGTGTTTATATATGTGTGCTTTGTTCACAGGGTCTAATGGCGGTTCATAAAGAACATAGTGAAGACCTGGAAGAGAAGGTAAAAACCTTGCAGGACAACAATGCTAGCTTACTGAAAGACAAGGAAACTGCCAAAAGAGAAAATGTAAGCAAGAACATTTGTTTTAAACCCATGTAACCCAAGTTATTTTGACTTGCAGGCAATGTACAATATAACCAAGAAGTTTTGCTTCGATGAAACTTCATGCTACATGTATAACAGATGTAATCACAACATATACTTTTTGTAGTCCAGAAATTCTCTTGACACAATTATGGCCTCTATTAAAAATCCGAAATCTTCTGTTTTTTGGTAGTGTTTCGTTTTCTCATGGAGCTATCTGTTCGGAACGTTGAGCCTCGCTCTTGCTTTAACCTGGTTTACCAGTCTTTTTCAGGACTACACTAAAAAAACTGAATCAGTTGTTTAATTTTCTTGGAGATATCTGAATCTATGTTAGGGTGCTTACTCTAAAGTTTCCTTTATAGAAGGGGTTTGGAGGTTTTGCTTTCTTTATTGAAGTTGGAACTATTGCACTCAAGGCTCGTTCAGATGATGAAGTGATAAACCACAGCGTTTATTTCACAGTGCGCAAATGAATGGCAACTGAAACACGTTTAGGAATGAAAACTTCAGATACATATACAGTGCGTCCCAGAAAAAACAAAACCGAGAATTGTTGATGTTTTATCATAACATAATCGCAATAATAATTAATAAATGACACATATTTGCAAAGCTTAGATCCTCCTCTTTCATTTGATGCAACTCGTATGATGCATATTTAAAGCATGAGTGATTAAAAACAATTTGAAGAGAGGAAACCACAAAGTCATTTGGCGGGCGGTATCTGAATTTCAAGGAGAAAATCACATTTTTAGAAAGTTCAATTTCTACCCTTTCATATGACACCTCAATCAGGAAAAATGAGCCAGGAATAACAAAGTTCTGTTTGTTTAAAGTAATGCTTGCATTTCCATAATTATATAAAAAACTTTTGATATCTCTGCAAATATAATTAAACAAAATCAATTAAACACTTAATAAATGACATGATTTCATTTTCCATATTGGTAGTCAATTGCATTACTTAACATTGATATTTATCGATTTTGTTTGTTATTGTTTGTTTCATATACAGGAGGAGATGGCGGAGAAGCTCAAGAGGATAGAAGGAGAGAAGAATGATCTTGATGCTTCGATATCACAGATAACCAGAGCTAAAGATGGGCTTGAGAACAGACTTCATGAAGTAGAATCCAGATACAGTGCAATAGAAGAAGATGTGGAGACAAGCAGAGGAGACATGGAGCAGGAACTGAACAGAACCAGAGACGAGAAAGAACAGTTGGAGACGGATTTAAATCAGCTAGATGCCCAACACCAAACGGCTCTTGAACAGATTATCGCCTCCAGGGATAAGCTAATCCAGGAGATTAAGGAGAAAGAATCGCAGATCATGGACGTGAATGATAAGCTCGCGAAGCAGAGTGCAGAGCTTGAGCAGTCAGCGGCGGATAAAGCAGCTCTTGAGTACGAGATGGAGGAGATGAGAGAGGACCTGAGCACAAGCAGAGCAGACCTACTGGACTCAGAGCAGATGAAACAAGAACAAGCCGTCGCCATGACAACTCTGCGGACAAAGCTGCAAGCCATGCAGGATGAGCACAATGAATCATTGAAGGAGTTTGACGAGTTTAGGCGGGAATCCCAGCTAAACGGCAGCCGACTTGAGGCTTCAAAGCAGGAGGTAGAGAAGCAGAGGCAGGCGGATGAGACTGACCTCCCAAGCAGAGAGGATCTCCAGGCACAAATCTTGGATCTGACGGAAAAACTACAAAGCTTGCAATCAAAGGAACAACGTGGTGTCTCTCCGACTGAGAGCGTTGCCTACCTTGAGCATGAGCTGTCAAGGACGCACCATGAGATCGAGGAGCTCAACAAGAGCATCGATGAGCGCGACGCTAAACTCCAGGAGATGAACTCACACCACTCTGAGCACTCCAAGCGCCTGGAGCAGAAGGCTGCTGAGGTGACGGCGCTGGAGACGGAGAATGAAAGAATACAAGAGGAGGTCAAGTCCCGGGATGAGGTGTTGACCAGGTCACATAGTGAGCTCATGAAGCTTCAGTCTGACCTTGCAGCCATCAAGTCAGGTACCGAGAGGCGGGAGAATGCACAGGAGCAGGAGAGGACTCTAGCAGAACAGCTGCAGAAGACCTGTGATGACTTGAGCACTGAATTAAACGCCAAGAAGGAATTGTTGGAATCTGTGATAGAGAGCAAGAAAGAGTTGGAAGATTTGATTGAACAGAAAGAAGAAGATGTTAGAGCACTTGCTGATGAGAATTCTCATTATTTCAGGAATGTGGAAAAATCAAAAGACAAAATTGGTGAACTCACTGCTAAGGTCAAGGAAATGGAGAATGTAGATAGGCAGCTCCAAGAAACAAAGGAAAAGTTAAAAAAATTGACTGGTGAATTAGAAGAAACAAAATCAGAATTGAGCAAAATGTCTTCTTCTGGAGAAGAGCATTTAGAAACCACACATACTTTGGAGGAAGAAGTGAATAATCTTAAGAAAAATCTTGCGCAACATCAGGAATCGACAGGAGTAGAGAAAGCGAGTCTTCAAACAAAGGAAGATGAACTCACAGAAGAACTAAAGGAAAGCACACAGAAAATAAGTGAATTGAATGAGGAATTACATGCTGCAGAACTAGAATTGTCTGGTGTCCAAGCAGAAGTGGAATCTGTTAAAATGACACTGGCAGCTCAAGATACTCAATTGTCAGAATCTAATGAGAGAATAAATGTGAAAGAGGCAGAGATTGGTCAACTAAAAAAACAGATTGAATCTTTGAGAGACCAGTCGATGGTCGATGAAACCAGCGCTGATGCTGTACACCAGCTTCAGAACGACGTAATTGAAAAGAGTGCAATAGTTAGTGAACTCCAGCAAGAGTTAGAAGCAAGTCGTGCTGGGTTGGAAAGTCAGCTTCAAACATTGCAGGAAAGCATTCAAAATAAGGACAGCGAAATCAGTCGATTAGATTCATCACTGACTCAGCTGAGAAATCAGAAAAAGTCACTTGATGAGTCTCTTGTTGAGTACGAGAGTCAGATTGAGGACTTACAAAGGACCAACCAACAGAAGGACGAAGATGTCAACAGACTGCGTGAGGAAGTCGGAAACATTACCACGCAGCTTCAACAACCAGCTGAACAACCCCTGCAGAATGGTGAAATGAATGGAAGTGTGTCTGAACGGATAGAAGATGCCTTGTCACCTTCAAGCCCTTTCAGTAAATCCCCAACTGGTGTCTTCCAAGGTCAAGATGGCTCCATCAGTGACAACGAAAAGCACTACGAGAAAATCATCCAGGAGAGGGAGAAGCAGATCAGTATGCTACAACATGAACGGCAAAGTCTCCTGACTAGTCTGAATGAGAAGTCTACATCAACCATGGGTAACAGTGTCCTTGTGGACCTCCACAAGAACCAGATGAAAGTGAAGACCCTGGAGTCAGAACGACATCAGATGATGACTGTCTTAAACGAGAAGACCAGGGAGGCAAGCAACCTCAAGAATGAAGTCCACAAGCTTGTGAAGGTTATATCAGCTCAGAGATCTGCCCTGGAGAAAGCACAAGAGGATGTCAAAGAGCTGCACAATGCCTCTAGAGGACCGAGGGACGACATGCAGAAGGAGGCCTTACATAACCTCTCACGCATCATCCAGGATAAAGATCTTGAGATCGAAGCCTTGAAGCAGAAGAACACCTCTTTGCTGGAAGTTCTGCAGTCGGAGGCTCCAAGCAACAGTTCTCAGATCTCAGGTGTGCTCTCTGAGAGTGAAAAACTCCAGAAGGAAAATACTGTCCTGAAGGAGGAGAGAGATCAACTGGTGGTGAGTATTCACCAAAAACACCAAGAAAGCCTGGCTTATTATGAAGAGGTGCAGAGACTTGTGGGTATTGTCAACGGAGAGGTGCAAAAACACAGCGACTTGCAGAAACACCATGGTGCCCTCCAAAGTAAAATGGATGAATTGACCAAATCTATGAATCAATCAAAACTGGAATTAAATGAGTCTTCCATAATGAAGGGTTCATTAGAGGAAGAACTAGAGACACAGAAGCAATTAGTTGCAGAGTTAGAGAATCAGGTTCAGTTGCTGGATGATTCAGGAACAGAAATGACTAAGAGGATGGAGGAGTTGGAGAAACTGGAAGCAAGTAAAGCCAATGAACTTGGTGAGAAAGAAAATGAATTAGCACATCTGCAGCATACCCTTGATGAATTGAAGACAAGACGGGCACCTGTTTTAGAGGAGACTGTTGTGAAGGCAGAGATGGCTCCTGTACAGCTAAGTGCTCCACCAGTGCAATATGAACAGAAAATGCAGGAGAAGGACGCAGAGATTGCTGACCTCCAGTCACACCTGCAATCGCAACAGGTCACTCCTCAGGCTTCTGAAGATATGGTGAGCTTAACAGAACATGACGGAGAGCTTGCCATTGTCAAGGACCAACTTGAATCTCAGGGCCATGCATTATTGGAAATGGATGGACTTGTCAAAGACAGAAGCATGGAGCTGGAGAAGAAGAAACTGGAGATTGCCACACTGAGGCAACAGATTGACCAGCAAGATCAGGCCATCCTAGATCAGAATACAACCCTTCAGAAGCACACCAGCGATCTACAGCAATTGCATGTGGACCTGAAGGCGAAGACGGAAGAGGCAAACACGTTGCGCCATCACACCCAGCAGATCTCCATGCGTTTACAGGCTGTGGAGCAGGAACTGGCACGGGCACATCAGGAGATCACCAACCAACAGCACATGGTTCTCAACAAGGATGGTGAGCTCAGACAGCTCCAAGACCTGATGAGCAGGATGAGTGCCGAGGTGAGGGAGAAGGACTTTGAATTGACAGCATTGCGGGACAAATGTAAGACTCTTGCTAAGCTGGTGGATGATAAGGACACAGATGTTCAAGGAGATGTCCGCAGGTTGCTGGGTGAGGCTGAAGCGATGCAGACACAAGCACAACGTTTCCAGCAGGAGAGGGACCAGGCAATGATGGCTTTAGAGAAATGTCAGAGAGACCTTGTACTACTGCAGGAAGAGGTAAGCTGTGGTGAATTTTGTAAATCTGGACCCTGTTTCATAAAACTTGTTATCAATAACAAGTTACAAGGTACTGTTATAAGCTACTTAAATCATGGCATGTGATTGGCTGAGAGCAAATTTGTCATAGAAATTTAGCATTTGTTATAGATAAAAAGTTTTATGAAACAGGTCCCTGGCACTATTGCATCTTGTCATGATCTTTCAAAGTATTAGATAATTTTTCCCGAATGATTAATATAGAATGTATTTTGAGAGCTGCCTGAAGGGAAAAGACATCTATGTGAGAGTTGTCCATAAATGTGTCATAATCGACTGACCAGATTGCAAATTTAATATTTACATAGACTTCATGATACATTTTTTCAGATCTTTGTATTTGTCTGCTTTCTTTCAAAATACCACCATCCTGTTTTTCTTATCATTCTACTTTCACACACATCCACTTATTGCAAAGTTGCATGGTTCATTATTTTCTAAACTTTCACATTTCTTCCTCTCCACCAACCAGTAATGTTAATTATCATAATATTCCATTTCTATTTATGAGACATAATGTTATAAGTTCATCACTGTTTATTATCCCCCCACATTGGCATTAATTGGTTTGTAGTCTAACGTAATTCTGTATTTCTGCTTTTGGTTCTTGTTAATTTGTTCCCCCTAATTTGTATAATGTCATTAATGTATATTGTTTTGTTATTTTTTAAAGGAAATGTGGAATAAATCAATTCAATCGATTCAATAATGAATAATTAAATCTTATAAAAGCATTGAGGGAAGATTCCTCCGGGCAAGCCTCAGATGTCTAATTTATCTTTTGAATTCCTTCAATTCTTTGACTTTTGAAGAATGTACATTTATCAATCTTTTGTAAATTCAATTTGTTTCAACCTTTAGCTGCTATTTGAATGTACGTTTTTATCAATAAACCATATCAAATCAAATCAAATCAAATCTTTCTAGGAGTAGCATATCCTCAGAATTAATGTTTTATATTTTCTTGCCCAATGCAGGCCGCGATGCGAGGAAGCAATGAACAGAAGTTAATGCGTGAGCTGGAGAGATTAAGAAATCACTTGATTCAGATGGAAGATACGTACACACAGGAGGCACTCCAAGCAGAAGAGAGAGAGAAAGAACTGAGAAACAGACTCAGTATGGCGGAAGAACATGCCCATAGTAGCTCTACAGCTGTGCAGAGTGTTAGGTCAGCTTTCCTCAGTTATGAATAGAGTGGAGCTTGGGTTATAACAAACTCAGGATTGACCCCTAGGAAATTAAGTTGTTGAAATCTGTATCTATTAGGGCAGTGTTTTTCAAACTTTTTTTTTGGTTATAACAGACTCAGGGTTGACCCCTAGGAAATTAAATTGTTGAAATCTGTATATATTAGGGCAGTATTTAAAAAAAAAAGTTTTTTAAAAGTCATGGCACCTTTTAAAGAAATATATAGTTTTGCCTCATCCCAACTTGGAGGGAGTTCTCTTCTAAAGGGTTTTAATAAGGATGTGTTGGGGCAACATTCCATGCTGCTGCAATATAATTTATTCTGATAGTTCATGACATGAAAGTTCCTCAGCCTATGTGAGGGGGCTCTGTCCTTTATACTGAACCTGGTTGGACATTCATGCTGACAATCTATGCTTACATGAAGCGCATCTTTATATTTTGATATGACAGTAAGGAGGCAAGTGCGCAGATAGACAGTCTTCAGGACCAACTCGGTGCCATGAATGAGCAGAAAGACCACGCCTTGATGCAGCTGTCTATGGTCCAGTCGGAATCAGAAGAATACATCCTGTCTCTTGGCAACCTCCAAATGGTCTTGGAACAGTTCCAACAAGGTACACTGACATGATGATGATGATGGTGATGATGGTGATGATGATGATGATGGAGGTGATGATGATGATGGTGATGGTGGTGATAGGGATGATGATGATGTTGATGGTGGTGATGATGGTAGTGGTGGTGGTGGTGATGGTGGTGTTAATGATGATAGTAATAATGATGGGGATGATAATGGAGGCGATGGTGATGATGATGATGATGATGATGGTGTGGTGATGATGATGATGATGATGGTGATGGTGGTGATGATAATGTTGGTGATGGTTATGATGATGATGTTGATGATGGTAGTGGTGATGGTGATGATGATGATGGTGGTGATGACGATGGTGATGATGATGATTGTGATGTTGATGATGGTGATAATGGTCAAAAGAAACTCTTAAAAAGTATTCTGTATTTATGTGAGCCTATGTCACATTATTTTTGCACACTGTAAATTGCCGTACAACCTTCTCTGTTTGATCATTTGAATCATATCGTAATTTCATCCTTGTAGAAAAAGAAGCCTCCATAGCATCTGAAGTAGAGGTGTATGAACTAAAGGCCCGAGAGAAGCAACGTATCGCTGCAGATCTACTCAAACAGAATATTGATCTACAGGTTGGTCATGTCATTCAATATCGAATAATCAGTTTTTAGCCAAAATGGTGTTTACTCATCAAATCTTACCCATGGTTAAGACTTTTCTGACTAGCAACAGACGAGATAACTTGTTTTATTTATTGATGCCTATGAACCCTTTTAATGATATATAATTATATATGTTAATGATGTTGTCATAGGGAACCATCATGTATGTATGTATGGTTGAACACTTTCAGTGCTGTTTGCAGATTGAAATGTTCAAGAGAACTTATACTTAACTTTCTTCTAGTAATCTCAAAACGATGTCAGGAATTGAGAAGTTACTTACCGGTACATAAAGCAATGTTTATATCAAAAGGAGTAAGAACAAAAAATCTATGAAGATTGCAAGCTAGTATTTTGGTGATACTTATATTATTTGTAACTTGAAAAGCACTGCCAGCATTACAGGTAAATGATTCAAACTATTTCAGAGATTAGTTAATGATTATGTAAGGTAGTACATTACGTGATTTCTATGTTCTAAACATTTTATAGCAGTTACTTAAACTACGTTTTATTACCCAGTATGTTCTAAATGAGGCACATGAATATTTTGTGATAATGTATGGAGGTAATTGATAACAAAAGACGATACTTTAAAAAAAATGAGTTGACACCAGTTATCTAATGAATAGAATTAGGAAACAACAATTTTCATTTGATGTTTTGACCAATAAGTTTTTTTTCCTTTTTACAGGAGAGATTGTCATCTGCCCAAGAATCATTAGACATAGCCTCACGTCTGAGTGAACAACTAGACAAGAAAGAAGAAGCAATGGAAAGACTCAGAGCTGAAAGTAAGTTCACAAACCAAAAGGCTATGTTTGCATCATGCATCCACAGTGTTATGAAAACCGTTAGGAAAACAAATTTTGAAATTTTGATTTCTAATCGTAAATATATCTTGATAATCAGACAGGTGATCGGCTTGTAAAAGTCATGGGTTTCCTGACTGACCTAAAGGTTTATAATTATCATTGCAGCATGAGCTAAATCCAGGATATTGTTTCAGAATCTAAGACAAAGTTACCCAATCCCTTTAAATGCAGGTTTTACTTGTATACTTATCTGCACTGTAAATTCCATTTGAAAATAGTATGTAGAACCCCCCCCCCCCCCCCCACCCGTAAAAAATAAAAAATAAAAATAAATTCCCAAAGAAAAAAAACCAACCCACAATATATACTTCTGGTAATCTCTTGAAGTTAATAGCTAGTTAATCATCGACTGTGTGTACCCATTGAGGGATATAATACAATGTAGCCTCTTATAATAGGAAGTCTTTTCAATCAACTACAGGAGAAGTGCATTGTTGTGTAGGAAGTGAGTTTATAATTAACTCTATTACAACAGGGATTAGGTGCATATTGATCCCCTTATTAAACCAAAGCTTACTCTTTGAATAAGCTTCCTTCTTTGTTCCATACCATGTGCACTGTGCTGACTGTTAGTGCAAGTCTATAGATGATGCACCACGCGTTACCCCGGGGTACCGTAGTACCCCGGGGTACCGCGTTGTATAGCGCCATCTCGCGTCCACTCGAGTACAATGTATGGAGTGCGTGTACATAGTTCCGTGGTATCTCTATGGTGTATACTATGCATGGTGTGCATGCATGCACTGCTCGCGCTATAGCGCTCGCTCCGGCGTCCGGTCCCGACCCGCGGCTATTTTAGAACTTGATGTTATTGCACGTACGTACCGTACCTGTATACTCTTTCGAAGAAAAAACAAACAAACAAACATCGCATCATCGACATAGTTAACGCGCGCGTTACTGTCAAACTTTCAAACTTTGAAAATGCCAAGTTATGTACAGTACCTTCTGGAGCCTGTATTCTCCTCATTCTTGCCAAGACAGAAAATAAAAGATAATACCACTTCATAATGTGATTTTCATTTTTATTATTCAATTGGAAAATTTGTTTATTCAAAACACATGAGATTATCATGACTGCTGTACACAGATAGCATCATAACACAAAATAGAACTTTCATTTATAATTAATAATTTTAATTATACCACAATAATAATACAGGGTGTATCATAACAGCATGAAATGATATCAATAATAGAATAATTACTCATAACAACAATGAATTTTAGAAATACAGGACTTAAAGGATTTTTTACAAGAACATTGGACACAATTGAAGGTTGAAAAAATCACACAAAAATAATTTCCCACTTTTTGGTAACCCAGGGTACAGCCTTAAAAAATAAATAAATAATTCAACAAAATGGCCGAATTTGTTTTGGTACCCCAGGGTACCATTTATGTCATCAGATGTAGATACGAAAGCTTGGTTCTGCAGGCTATTTTCTGTGGTGATTTGTGGTACATGTATCTGAACATTTAGATTTGTAAAGATACACTTTATTTGTTGATATCATAGCTTAAAATGATGCATTGTAACTACATGTATCACTTTTGTTGTAGGGTGTTTTTTTTTTTTGGGGGGGGGGTTTGGGGAAACAGAGGGAGGGTGGAAAAGAAAATAATCAAATTCAAACTTTATTGATTTCAATCCAAACTGAACAGATAGGATCATTCTCAATTTTTGTACTTTGGATAACATGAAAATATGAGAGAGTGAGACTATAGGAGGGAGATAATAAGCAGAGAGTTTGAGAAAGATGGTTTAAGCTTTGGAAATACTTGTTGGTAGATAACTCAATAATTCTTTGCAAGTTAATGGCTTCGGGTTGTGATTACAAAGTCAAAAACAACATATGATTGTGAAATAATTAAGATTCATGCATTTTTGCTAATTTCAGTGTACAAAAAGGAAGAAATATTGGAAGAGTTTCAGCGGAGATTTGATGAGGTGTCTAGCAGTAGCGAGACCAAGGTTGACCAGTAAGTCTAGTGAATGATACCTCTACCATGCACTCTTTGAGCATGGCTCTCAATGCTATTGCTTACAAATACAATTTTGTTTCCAAAATATATATAGCATGTGCCACAACATTTAAGTTCTAGGCACTTGTCCTTGATAGTGAATTTGATAAATGAAAATGATTCCTAGTTAACTGGCCAATAATTTTAATCTTTAATACCCCAAGTAACAGCAGGGCAATTTATAATCAGATGGTCTGTTTTGCTTATTTCACAAATGTCTCACCCCTGATTACACTATGAACATGACTGACAAAGAAAGCTGACAAAATATACAGTTCCTCAGGTAGACAAAGGAACATCCCTTCACTGCTATTATGTAAAAATGTGTAGAACAGGTGTCACATGCATATTCACCTTTTTACATAATAGCAGTGAAGGGATGTTCCTTTGTCTATCTGAGGAACTGTATATTGTGTCTGCTTTCTTTGTCCGTCATGTTCATAGTGTTAAACACTAACCCATTAAAAAATATGTCATTTCTTTTCCACTTGAACAAATTATTATGATACAAATCTTAAACATATACCAACCTCATTTTATTTCATATTTATGAGTGAATACATGAAAGTAAAGTAATTGATTTGTTGTATTGACTTCATTGTTTTGTAGGCCTCTAGTGAAGAATCTATTCATGAACTACCTGTCGGCACCTCAAGCCAAGAAACAAGAGATGATCAAAGTGATTGCTAATGTTCTTAACTTCTCACCAGAAGATATGCATAAGGTGAGTAGACAAATAATGAGGAAGTGAAGGGTGTAATGATGGTTGTGATGATGATGATGATGGTGGTGATGATGGTGGTGATGATAATGGTGGTAATGTTGGTGATGGTGGTGGTGATGATGATGGTGGTGGTGATGGTGGTAGTGATAATGATGGTGATGTTGATGATGATGATGATGATGGTGGTGGTAGTGATGATGATGGTGGCGGTGGTGGTAGTGGTGGTGATGATGATAGTGATGATGATGGTGGTGATAATGGTGGTGGTGGTGGTGGGGATGGTGGTGGTAGTGATGATGATGATGAGGATGATGGTGGTGGTGGTGGTGATGGTAGTGATGATGATGATGATGATTGTGGTGATGATGATGACGATGGTGGTGGTGATGATGATGACGATGATGATGGTGGTGGTGGTGGTGGTGATGGTAGTGATGATGGTGATGATGATTGTGATGATGATGATGACGATGGTGGTGGTGGTGATGATGACGATGATGCTGATGACGACAATGATGATGATAGTGATGCTGATGATGTCGTTTATGACAATGATGATGATCATAAGATTGAGGATCATGATGGTGGTGGTTGTGATGATGATGATGATATACATGAACATGTATCAGGCTTTTATCATTAATGAAATGATGTATTTGGTAATTATTTTCAGGCTGGTCTTGGTTCTGGAGCCGGTGGATGGTTAAGCGGTTTCTTCAATCGCTCTCCTCACCCCACTCCCCCTGCTACACCTACCAAAGCTAATGTAGTAAGTATCTTTATTCTTACTATATCAGACAGTTCATCTCCCCTACTCAGAGTCTTCTCTATCTCTTTCTTGCTCTAACTCTCTCTCTCTCTCTTACTTCTCTCTTCCTCTTTCGCATGTACTCTGTCTCTTTCTCATTGTCTCTATCCCTCGCTGTTTCTCCCTTAGATGCAGATACACTATCTGTGCTATCTCAAATTAATTGCCTTCGATAAGATTATCAGAAAAGAAGAATGATCTTTTCAGAGACACTAGCATTAGCTAATTTTCTTTGACATTATCCAATTTGTGCTATGAAACATTTCAAGATGAACTTCTGTGCGATTCAAACAACTTTTCATAACCACTCTGTAAGATGATTTACTTTGTGTATTCTTCTTCCAGTCTTTCAGTCAGCAGTTTGTTCAGTTTTTGGAGTCTGAGTCGACACCGAAGCGCAGCCCTCGTCTGCCAGTAGATGAGATGAGCCAGGATAGACACCATCACCCTGCCTTCAATCCATTCTCTGCTCCTGTACCTCAGCAATCCCCATTCATCCAGCCAGGCTCCCCCATGGGGAGTGGGGTAGGTACACCTAAAGGCCCAGGGGCCGCTCACCCTTTCCTCAAGGCTACCGGACAGCCAGCCACGCCCATTGGGGCATTACAGCCAGTCATAGCCTCGGCTGGGGTGTCAGCGGGGAATCCCCTAGGAGCCGCTGCCCATTCCTTCCCAAGCATGCCTGCATTCACCCCAGTACCGGTGAGAGAGGGCGCTTCACCTGGCCGAGGGTCACCTAGAGGTCAGGCTGCCGTTCTAGGTGATATACTACAATAGACAAGGGACGTGGACATTCTACTTTCAACTCAAAACTAGGAATATACCAACATGAAGGTTGACATCTTGCTTTCATGAACGTGAAAATCTTGATCCCTTAGTCACACCTATGATACCGACATCAGAATGACAACGGGCAAAATAAAACATTGCATGATCCCTTATTGTTAAAATATGTTGGTTTGGGGTTGGTGTGGAGTCATTTTGGCTGTGTGACCGTGGTGGAATTTGTTGCTCTGATGTAGCTAGCGTATAATGGTCTCCCATGTGAATTGTACAGTGGACGTTCAGGGTGCTACACTTGATATTACATAGTTTAGTAACATTGCTCTGTTCAGTTTAAAATGTCATGTTAGAATAAAATTACGTAACTTCCATATTTATTTTCCCTTTTAAGTTCAATGAAATTCCCACATTTTCAGATTCTTTGAAAGTACCTACTTTTATTTATCTTTTAAATCTAATACAGATTGCCACATATATATGTACTTTCCAATAAATTTCTGTTTTTATTTTTTAAATTCCAATTGCCAAAATTTAATTTGCCTTCTACTTATGGTAATAATGGTTAACCAAGCAAAAGGCTACATGTGTTGTATAAATGCTGTCTTGTTCGCATCTATAACCATGTTACTTCAACTAATGATCTTTGATATTCTAGACGCTGTAAAGGGTCGTTCAGATATAACATTGCAAAACCAGGATGTTGTTTTTATGATTGTGTAAAGAGTGAAACGCTTTCTCTATCTTATGACACAGAGCTTGGTGATTACGCGCAAGTCCTTTGTTGTGCGCTGTAGCCGTTCATTTTACATGTAAAAAAAAAGGGTCCATTCAGGATTTAAACCTGTATATGAGTCTATTATTTTGTCAATAGTCATTTTCATGAGCAATTTACTGCCAAACAAATATGAGATTTTGTATAGGAGTCTTTCATCAGGTAATTCAACACTGTGTGGCTTTTTCGGTTTACACTACACTACCGTTGTAGGTCAAGATGTACCAATCACATGAAAAAATAATTTGTGTATTGCTAGAATGTATTCTTAAAGCCCCACTGCACTACTTATAGCTTCTTGCACCCTCTATATACATGTAGCAAACAATGCTTAATCGATGACCGTTGGTCCCCCATGATCCCCTTTTCTTATGTTAATTGAGAGCTGATTTGATGAGATAACCACCTGTCAGTGACCACGCTGGGTGGTCTAATCCCTCCTGGCCAAATTAGTGCAAACGGGTTGAAGGTAAACAGTTTAAGGAGTATGAAGAAGATAAAGGATAACAATTAAACCATGTGTATAGGGCTCCCAAGGACTTGGGTTTTGTGTGAGCCCTATTCTCTATGCGAGTGTGTATGCGACTATGCGTGTGTTAACTAGTCTATTCAACAAGACATTTAATTGTTCACTGAGTATGTATTTAAATTGCAATATCACTTTGTAGAATGGTAAAGTGATATTTGAAGCTCATGTTTTGAATACAGCATAGCCACATGGAACCCCTTACATCAAGAGCAAAACATGTTCTGTAAACTGTATATGAGTTCAGGCTCCAAACTGATGATTTTCTCTTGGTCAAATCCAAATGCATGAAACTAAGTTTAAGACACAGGGCTTTGATGCTCCAAAATTTTATTTCATTATGTTGTATCAACAAAGAGAAAGCAAGAATTTAGTTTATATTTGCGTATTGTAAAGACTATCAAATGTCATTGTTTAGCGATTCCGTTCGTAGAGGCTAATGTTTCTAATTATTAGATGATTATTCCTTTGTTGACCAAGTTTTACTGGAAAAAGATTTTGCGTTGATGTAACTTGCCATTAAATTGAATTGTATATCCGTTAAAATATATGGCTCCTACATATGATATGTTTATTTCATCTTCTTCTTTATCTTCTTCTTAATTTTGTTGTGCAATGTTGAGGGCTTGAGGCATAGAATTATTACATTGTTTATTGTGAATATAAAAGACAAATAGTTTGATTATTGTGCTAAATGTAATAATTTTTTAAATTTTATATCCAGATATTTTTTTCTGGCATCATTATAATACCATATTCACACAATTTCTTTAAGAATGGAAATGTGACTCTCGTCTACTTCTTGAAATATATTTGTTTTGTGTTTACAAAAATTAGCTCTCCTTCACTGCTTCAAGGTTTTAATGTTCTCCTTCATGATAGACCTGAAGAGTCTCTATAACTGCATGATATTTTTAAAGGACTTTCCTGTCACTGAATGTAATAAATCATGAATTTAATATTTATAAAGGTAATGAACCCATGACAATTATTTATAGGAACAGATTTACTTGATAAAATTGTCAAAGGTTTTATCCAATTTGCTGCAAGGTCTCTATTTACACAATGAAAACTTTCTTATTTTTATGGTTCTAAAATATTATCCAAAATTCAAACACTGTAATCTTTGTTGCAATACCCATGATTTCTTCATTCAATTTGTGTATATTATTTGCTAGCGTTGTAGGTGAAATACTGAATCATACTTCTACTTAGGTAATAATTCCTTAAATTAAATGATTTTAGCCAGTCTTGCTTATTATTAGGTATTGCTGTACCCTTTATTAGGTACATTATTGGTATCCTTTAAAAGTAAATTGTCATTTTCATGTCATGTTGACGATTAAGAAGAAGTATCCTGATTATGAAAATGTGTATCCTTGTTTTAAATACTTAAAAAGAATTACACTGTATATGTATTTTCTACCCACTTTTTCACATACTTAGTTGGTTATTTCAAACATGTTTTCATTTTTTAAAATTTGGATACAGAATTGGACATGCACCAAGAGCTCAATGTGCTACATGTATATTATGATTTTGTGGTGAAAATTTGTTTATGCTGAACTAGAGTGATGCCTTCCAATATTAATTTCTTATTTTGCATGAATACTTAAAGATGTAATGAGTTGATCATACGACCCCCCCCTCCACTGGTGGTATGATGATCTACAGAGAACAGGTTCTGTGTTTTCAGGGTTTTAAGATATTTCTAGCGCTGCTAGTTTCTGGCTGATTCAGAATAGTGTTTCTCATTGAAATGTGTTCTCTCATCTACCACCTGCCTATAAAGACCTTGTCTCCCTTGAGTGGTCTTTTATATACAGGTTTCACTGCATCTTGGTAATAGAATGGTATAGATTGTACTCTAGCTGTTTCATGGATATTTCCTTGAGAAAAGTCTGGCCTGAAATCATTTATCTCTTGGAGTATGTAGCTTAAGCCTCGGTCACAAATGCCATTACGCACTGCTACGAACGCCGTACGAACGATTTTCAGACAATGGAAATTCGGGAAGACAATGGAAAAACAGGGAGATTCGTACAAAATTATCGTTCGTACGAACCTTTGTGACCGTAGCATAAGGTTGAAAATGTAATCTGTGTTGACAACATTGTTACTACATGTATGTAGGGAAACCTTTGGCAATCCCTTTGGTCGTCCTGATCAACATTTTGTTTATGAAGCTTACAAAGATCATTATGATGAAAAGAGTAATTTAAATTTCACTCATTTGCATATATATGAAGCTCATGATAATGGTTGGACCAATTTTTGATTCTTTAAAGCCCTACTGCACTACTTATACCTATTTGCGCCCTCTATATAGCCAACAATGCCTAATCAGTGTCTGTTGGTCCCCATGATCCTCTTTTTCTTATGTTAATTGAGAGCTGATTTGATGAGAAAACCACCTGTCAATGACCTTGCAGGGAGGTCTAATCCCCCTGGCCAAACTAGTGCAGACAGGCTTTAATTGTTATCAATAGACGGTCTACTAAGTGAGTCAAATGTAGTACTAGCCATTATATTGTTTGTATATTTAGCAGGGTTTTCCCAATTGATATTCTTAATTTGCAATGCTGATGCCAGTAGATGGTATTAGGCCTCAAATCAGAGCAGTGTGCCGATGATTTCTAGTAAAATATTTCTATCAAATGTTGGATATTTATACCACAAATTGATATTGTACAGAAATAGATGATACATTTTTAAAGAAATCTATATTAGCACAAATTGGTTTCCTGTAGTTGTTTAATTGTGTCAAATATTTCTTTGTAAGAATCAAGGTTGCAATGATGGTAATGATGATCAAAGTTGAGATGGTTGTGGTGGTGGTGGTTGTGGTGGTGGTGGTGGTGGTGGTGGTGGTGGTGGTGGTGGTGGTGGTGGTGATGATGGTATTGATGATGATGATGATGATGATGGTGATGATGGTGATGGGAATGATGATGATGGTGATAATAATGATGGGAATCCTGATGATGATGATGATGATGATTATGATGATGTTGATGATGATGATGCATGGTAATGATATTGATGATGATGATGATGATCATGATGGTGCTTGATAATGATGGTGATAATAATGGTGATGATGATAATGATGGTGATGATTATGCCGAAGATGAGAATGATAATGTTGGTGATAATGATACTAGGAGTAATATAATTAGGAACATTTGCCAGTTGCTGATCCAAAGGGAATATTTCGTTACACTTGCCTTTGAACCCCTCATAATAATATCATATATAAATATTTACCCACAATATCTTTATTATTGTGTAATCTATTCTACTCATTTTTTATTTATTGTTTCTGTTGTGTTTCTTTCTGTTTCAAATTGCTTGGTATACATTGTAAATGCTGGTGGAAAACACATTTCAACTATTGGAGAAAAGAATACATAATCCTTTACCCCCCCCCCCCCCACCCCCCCTTTAAGGAACGAATTCAATCAGTATAGACTGTGATAACTTAGGGTCCAATTCCCCAAATTTTTCTTAGCACAAAATAAATAGTGATAATGTGTAGCTGGATAATTACTTCTTTTTTGGGGGGGGGATGGGGTTGAATTAACACCCCTAAATATATCTGACAATTAAACAACAGACCCAGACCCCCCGTGACTATACCGCTCCCCTCCGGCCATGGGGAACCGCCCCTGAATTAACCCGGTGACCACAGACCAAAATACCCGTCTCTTGCCCAGACTTTTGCCCGTTTCACAAAGCGCGCGCCTTTCAGTCTATTTATATTATAATCCAACACCTGATTCATTGACTGCAGCATGCATGCACTGAGAAGAAAAGGTACACGTGATTGTCATCAAAGTAGTATAGCACTAGACGTCACCTAATTTCAATACTACGCCACGCCTCTACGTTCATTCATAAGTTGTTTTGGTCTCAAGCTCTTAATTTTTGAAGATGCACAGCTACAAGAACGCCGTACATACGATTTGTGTATCAAACAGGTGTCCTGACGGGAAGCAGTGAAAAAGAGGCGGGCTCCGTTTGTGTTCATTATGCCGCGCCAAAATTGAACTGAAAAAAGCAGCGTTGCGATCGAGCCCCGATATCTCGAACGATAACGTAATGCAATGCTGCCGACGATGCGACGATGTGCACAGTCAAATAGACAATCAGAACAAAATACCATAGAATCACAGGTAAATAACGCTTGAATGTATCTATAAAAATTCGTATTTTGAAATGAAATATTGGAGACATTGTGAGACGATTCGTTGATTTGGAAATTTTGAGTTTTCATCAGAATCTGAATATAATGGGAGTGAATGCAGTTGTGCCGACGTGCCGTTTGCTGTGTGTGTGCATTGGGAAAAGGTCGAACTCGTTTGATTTTATTTTTAGTTCATTTTTTAGATTACAGCATGTGAGGAAATGTTTTTCATGTTATTTATGTATTGTTCCTTAAGCCATATTAGAGATGAATGATTTTCATAGAAAACTGAACAAATTGCGACATTGTTGATGTTCTAGATGATATTTTGCAGTAGTAAATCGACTTCCGTTCTGCCTAGACAAATGGGCGCGCCATTAAGTATTGCAGCGAATTTATTTATCGAGAGATTGTCGACTAAAAAATTTGTTTGATCTTAAAAAAGACTTAATTCTTTGATATTTGTTAAAGATTTATTAACATTACAAAACGGATGGTCTCTTTATCGATGCCCAAAGGGAAGGCACCCATCTGTTCTGTTATCAAATAAAAGCTTGTGCATGCAAAATTGCAATTAATGGGCGGTGATTTTTAATGTTATGTCGCCGGTTATCGGGCGCGCGCTTTCTGAACGGCTGCTGGGTCGCATTGACACCGGCTGCCGCTCCAGCCAGCCGCCAAACAGAAAGCTTCTAGATCTAGACCCTGGCTCGGCTATACACGAGACTCTTTCTTTTTTCTTTTTCAATTTGGAATTAACAGTGTCATATAGATCTAGATCTAGATCTCTAGATCTAGATCTAGGCTGCAAATTTGTTGACCATTCTTCTTGTGAAATAAGCCACAAACACAATGCACAGCACCATTCTCATTCATTCACTTTTTCAGACTTTTTTTCCACTTCCAGTGTTTTTTCTGAACGATTTTTTAATTTTCCCTTTTGCCATTTTTGGATTGTTTTTCACATCATGGTTGGATAATTGAAAAAATCAACTAGGGTCTAGACTAGTCTTCTCAGAAGAACACATTTCAAATTTCAAACTCACAGAAAAGATACAGCCCCCTCCCCAAATGTAGGCGATATTCATCCAATTTTTGTCCAGAATGGACAAAAAAGTGGTGGTAGCTACATGCCGAGTTATAATTTTTGCGTGAAGGCTGCAGAGAACGATATGCAAAGCGTGAGTAAGGAAGGGTATTTTCAAACTGTAACTGCTCGTGATCCGACTAGATCTAGAGAAAAAATAAGCGCATGGATATATTTCTTACAGCTGGCCCAACTTATCCCTCGGCCCTCGAGGGGGGGGGGGGGGGGGGGGGGGGGGGGGCTCACTTCATGAAAATGGTAAATATCCGAGTTACCATGTAAACAATGTTTAAATCGCTGTTTTGATCAAGATATTTTTAGCATTTTGGGTGTGAGCCCCTTTGGGGAATATGGAGAAAAACCTGCTCTTTCATATGACACCTCACTTAATATTGAGTATCACCCTCAGGATAATGAGCAGTAGACCTATTGGTTTAAATCTCATTTTGGTACCGGTAATTTTACATTAGCGCGCATTGCACATGGACTGCATATGGATGTGTGCAATCTCTATGGGAAGGATTTTAGCACACAAAACTGAGTGCGCGATCAGACACCCATAACCTTGTTTAAGTTGAACCGTTCTTCTAAAAAAACTTCTAACAAACTTTAAAGATGAAGTTCCATCTATAATATAAAATGAACTGAGTGATATTTCTAACACAATACCCTCATGATGTTCATGGTTCCATTTAGTAGGGACAGGGTTCTATAGAGTCTACTTCAAAAGTATTTACAACATTCTCTTTATTCTATTTCATTCTCTTGCAGAAGTTTGATACCATTCTGGAGTAAATATGGCTGAGCTAGCTTCCACTATGACAGGCATGTTGTTGCCAAATCATTTCCAACCCCTGGACCATGATAGTGAGAGTGATGATGACTCTATGGAGTATGGGGGCAGCATACAAATTCCCTTCTCTTCCATGTTGGAGACAAGCGATAGCAGGGATGGACGAGGATCCAAATCAAGTAGCCCTAATGTCAGTGTGGAATACCTACCCAATATGAATCTTAAACAGAGGACAGAAGAAAGCTGGAATCACATGGATTCCTCAAATCTTACAAACGACTCTGGTTTCACTCCAAATTCATCAGGATTCAGCGCGGACCTCAGTTCAAGCGGGGGCTTCTCGTCATGTGACCTTAGTTTTAACGTGAAGAATTCATCCATGAATCACGGGATGTCTTTCAGAACTCATCAGCTACATGTAGGTGTTCATAACTCTGGTCCTGCGCAACCCGTTACCCCAACAAAACTACAGGACACGAATGTGGTACGCAACGATGACCCCTTGACCCCTACGGCGAACCTCAAGATGCTGCTAAGTGCAATGAGTCCGGAAATCAGGAACATGGAGAACAAAAAAAAGAAAGCAAGATTGTTTGATGACATGGTCGAAGCAGCGTCACAAGGAACAGTATTACCTAGAACCCAAGGAACAGTGCCATCCTCCAATGGAGAAACCTCCACTATGAACTCATCATCTGGACATGATACATCTTTCCTTTTGTCGCCTTCAGATGAAAACGGAGCAGAGGAAGGAGAGAAAAACAACCGAAAAGCCAAGTCTCTCGGATTACTTTGTCAAAAGTAAGTGTGATTGTAGTGATCTCTTAAATATTCCATGCATACTTTAGTCAAAGTAGGCATGAAAGTTATTTGCTTCCAAATGACAATGTAGAGTTAGAAAACTATAATGTCGAAAAGGACTCAAAATATTTCTGTTTTTTAATTTGTAGAGTGAATGTCAGGCCATCTTATATCATGTTTTATCAATGCATTTATCCTAATGACTATCAAGATTTTGATAAAATATTGTATCAGTTTGATTGCAATTGTTCTGATACAAATCATATGCATCTGCAGAGAGTTAACTTTAAAGCATTACTACATTTATTGGTTTGAAAGTTTTCAGTGTATTTTGGTTCCTCTTACACTGATCTGATCTCTGGAGACATCGCATTCAAAATATTAATGATCCTTAATTTTCTTTTCAGATTCTTGACAAAATATCCAGATTACCCGAAAGACGGAAAGGCCATGGATATTTCCCTGGATCAGATCTCTAAAGATTTGAGTAAGTAATGAACCAGGGCTTAACCCTTACCCTACGGAAACCAGAGGGTCCCTGCATTTGAAATAGAGATCTGAGTACCGGTAGTCATCGGGTTGATATTAAAGCCTCATTTTTTTAATAATGGGTGGGGGGGGGGGGGGGGGGGAGAGACTGCGCCTTTAGATCCCACCTTTACTTATAAATTGCACTTTTGATAAACATTTGCAGTCCTAACAGTAAGTAATTTACTTGACTAATGCTCCAAACTCTAAAATTGATAAGATATGATTTTGGATGTTCAAAAGCAGCATCTAAATTAATCTGTGTATGTGTAAGATACACTGTACGTAATTAAAATCAGTTCTACTAGGCTAGATGATCTCAAATGTAGTCAGAGGTATTGGAAACCGCGAGGCCGTATGGGAAGTCAATCACAGTCAAGATAAATAAAGTGCTTCACCATTATTGACCAGAGCTCACACAGTATTATTATTGCCGGGGCTTGCACCACGACTTTTGCATTTCCCGTCAAGTAATTAAATTGCATGGCTTTGCGACTATATATATTCCAAATATGTTTCTTGGACAACTTTTTGTTAAGGTTCTTGTAAAAAGTTTTGAGAGAGATTCAGTCAAACATGATGAATTGTTTAATTTTCTTGCAGACGTTGAGAGAAGAAGAATCTATGACATAGTGAATGTCCTTGAGAGTGTGGAGATGGTCAGCCGGAGGGCTAAGAACAGATACCTGTGGCATGGCAGGACACACCTCTACAGGACACTAGCAAAACTCAAGGTATGGAAACGAACAATGCTTGTTAAGTGATTGATACATGTATATCGACTGCTATGAGGGGTCTGGCTGTTTTTAAAGGCTCAAGGGGTTGTGGCAGGATGCAACGTCCCCGAGAGCCAGTATAGAAACAGCCAGGCCGCGAATATTTTAAAAGCAGTCGATGTGTCTTTTATATACCAAATTCACCAGAAAATCTACAAAGAATTCTATACCTTATCCTTTTCTTGAGTAAAGACTGGTTAAAACATCACAAAAATTCTGAGTCTCTGTCTGTTAATCTTCGCTGGAAGGATGACTGAATGTTACAATCATTTGGGAATTGCAGACAAAAAGCACTGTATGGTATCTGCGCTCGCACAAAGTAAGTATTAACACGTAAATCAATGGGGATGTCATCAAAATTATACTATTTTCCCGGTACCCATAATATTTTGGGAATCTCACTCATAAGAATTTCTCTGTCTCATCCCTGATCATAGGTATCATGCATGCCCGTCACACATGGTATAGTCATACCTTTTTCTTTTTGTGGGAGCTCTTTTTTTTAGATAAGTGTGATTTTCTCACAGTCCTATTAAAGGATCTTATTGTAATATATTACCATGTCTTTTTTTCAGTTTACCAGGGGGGTGTTTCATAAAGCTGTCGTAAAGTTACGCATGACTTTACGAATGACTTGAATATGAAGAGCTAAATGGGATTCTCAAATCCTTTTAATTGCATAAGCTAAAGTATAAATATTCATATGTACTGTAGTTAACCTTATCATTATTAACAAAACATTATAATGCAAAGTGTATTTTTTGGCTACAATTGAATTGAGATTATGGGAAAAACAGTCACACTATGTTAAAATGTCAGGAAAAACTTTGCGCATCCCATTTGGCTTTTCATACTTTTCATACAATCATTTGTAAAGTCATTCGTAACTTTACGCACAGCTTTATGAAACACCCTCCAGAGCTATTTACAAGCTTTATAGTCTAACTAAATCGCTCACTGCTCTCCCGTGTATTTTGTTTCTTTGGTACAGTGTCTAGGTCAGAGGCAGAAATTCGCTGAACAGCTAGCTCTCCTTCATAGTAGATTAGAAGACGGGAGTTTATCTATGGATGAAAGCAAATCACCGGTGTACGGACCAGACAGGACGATGGGAGGAGACGTTGCTAAGCAACCCCTCCAGGACGTTGCTAAGCAACCCCTCCAGGATATCAGCAATTTCTTGAAATCTCCGGTGGAGACGGAGATGAGGAAAGATGGGAGAGAGAACTGGGAAGATGGTGAGATTTTGTTTATGAGTACAAAGTATAAAGTAGAAGTCCATTGAAAACTGTTCATGCTTAAAGTACATTCCTAAATAGTGGGTTCTTGCAAAGTGCTCATGTACAGTATGTCAGACTTGACACTCCTGGTGCTCCATAAGTTACTCTGGCTTTAGCATGGCTGCTGTAATGTCGCTCTAGCGTTTCAAGGAATTAAATCCTGCCAGGTACATTACCTGGGTTGAGTGACACAAATGACTCAGGAATATAGTAAACTCTGCATAAGTTTGAATCTGTTCCACTTATGCAATATTTGACTTACATGAGTGTGGCAAAAAAAATTGATTCAACTCGGGGAAAATTTGAATTGTACAACTTTGAGTTATGCAGAGATAACTATAGACATTTGAAAAACAACAGTGATCAGTGGAACTATTTGAATAAGAGGTCCTATAGAAAAGGACCTGACCTCCACATGTAACATTCTTTGTGAGATCCTTCTCCCAGAATATCAATTTGATTTATTAGCCTACTTTTTCCTCTTTCCTTCTACAGACACAAAGAGAGATAAGACGTTAGGTGTGATGAGCCAGAAGTTCATCATGCTTTTCTTAGTGTGTAAGGTATGTATCAACTCTTTCTTTGATTAACCTACACATATAGTAAGGCATGAGATATTTATTATTGCTGTCGTTCCGATGCAAGATCCTGCAATGCGCGCTGCAGAACGATCGGCGCAATGCGTCGTCCTGATTAGTGACAGGAGTACAAATATTCTACAACACTGGGCCAGAAGGCGACTGCGTGATGATCGTCCAACTGCAGTAGGATGCATTGATTTATTACAAGATAATGATCCCTTTTACAAAAATCTGAGATATCGTTTGTGTTTCATTCCTCAGGATCGGATCATCTCATTGGACGTAGCTGCCAGGATCCTGAAAGGAGACCAGAATTATCAGATCGGAGAGAATGCGAAGTTCAAGAGTAAGTTATGTGAGACATAGGGATCTTTTTTTGTTACTATAAGATGTTGGGCATGCATGTGTCTCAGGCATCTGTTAGTGTCAAGCCAGGTGTTAAGACTACTAAAGAAATTGCAAAGATTTATTTTCTTGAAACAAAAACAGGTACT
Source organism: Strongylocentrotus droebachiensis (assembly GCA_035222895.1). Taxonomy (NCBI): domain Eukaryota; kingdom Metazoa; phylum Echinodermata; class Echinoidea; order Camarodonta; family Strongylocentrotidae; genus Strongylocentrotus; species Strongylocentrotus droebachiensis. Next base: position 25,702 of record JAVYIG010009769.1, on the reverse strand, counting down.
AGGTGATCTTATTGCTCTGGGACGATATGCCAAACTTGACAAAAATGATATATTTTGACAAATTTGACAAACAATGTATCATTAGTCACAAAATATCTCTTGAAAGATAATTCATGACAATTGTTAGAAAACTAAGACCTCTTTTGGAAAAACCGCAGCGTTTTTTTTCCAATGTGGTAAAGTGTTATTGTGCCTGTCAATTTGTATCTAAAAATATCTAAAAATCACAGAGCTTGGTGAATACGCTCATGATCTTTGTTGCACACAGTTGCCATTCATTTACACTTTTAATAAAAATGTGGCAGATTACCGCGTCGTGTCTGATCAAGTCTGTAGTGCATCTTGCAATGATCTGGTAACATTGCTTTATTCTATTGCTCTAGTGCAGCTAAAGTAAGAAGACTGTATGACATTTCAAACATCTTGACTGAAGTGAAGCTGATTAATAAAATTCACAAATATGCTATGCTTTGACGAATTCACAATAAAATGCTTGACAGACCATTCAGGACAATTGTGAGAAAACTTTCTGTTTCTTGAATGATCTAGTAACATTGCTCTATTCTTTTGCTTAAGCGCTTTGAGACTTCGGTAGCTAGCGCTTTATAAGCACCGTTGTTATTATAATTTCTTATTATTCTCTGTTTCGTGTGCAGCTAAAGTAAGAAGACTGTACGACATTGCAAACATCTTGACCAGTCTGAAGCTGATTGAGAAGATTCACCTGTCAGAGGGACGCAGTCGCAAGCCGGCATTTAGATGGATCGGACCTGATCCAGATACAAGTCATGTCGACTGGAGTAAGTGGCGTCCGTTAGAGCCAGAAGGGAATTAACTCATATACTTCAACATACATTTAATGCCCTTCTGGATCTCAACAGACAGTTTATCCCTCCCTTTTTTTCCTTCTTGACTCTTTTTAAATCTCTTGAAGGGCATTAATTTGCAGTTAACCACTAAATTATTCATACCCTTACCAAGTTTTGTAATTGGTGAAGTATGTGAAAAATTGAATGTGACATATTAGAGCTTACATGTAAAAGTATTACTCAAAGGCCCTAATTCAACCAATCCACCTTTCATTATTGATTTAATAAAAATAAAAACAAAAACATTAAATTTACAAGGGCTATGAATTATTTAGTTGTTAACTGTATACGGTATACTTCAACACACATTTAATGCCCTTCTGGCTCCAAACAGACAGTTTATTCCTCCATTCCTTTTCCTTATCTCTTTTAAAATCTCTTTAAAAAAACTCTTTAAAGGGAAAGTCCACCCCCAAAATAAGTTTTTTTCGATAGAGGCAGAATAATAAGAAAATCAGGTGAGTGAAAGTTTGAGCAAATTCTGAATGAAAATAAGAAAGTTATGAATTATTGAAGTTGTGATCAATCAAATACAAATTGGCAACTCTGTGACTTATTATACGAGCTCTCCTTCATTTGCTTTGTGCAGAATATTCCATAAAATCATGTTTTCTTCGTTATTGATGACGGAATATATATTTGTTCCTTGCAGGGGGAGTATAGAAACATATTTGCAATTATTATATTTAGGGTGCATGTATGGTTGAAATTTTTCTTGAGGGAAAATGAAAATTTTAGATTTTTTTAGTACTGAGCAAATGGAAGTTGAGCTCGCATGATACGTCATAGAGTTGCCAATTTGTGTTTGATTGATCACAACTTCAAAAATCCTAACTTCCTTATTTTTAATCAGAATTTGCTCAAACTTTCACTGACTTGTTTCTCTCATTTTTCTACTCCTATTAAAACTAACTTAATTTCAGGGTGAACTTCCCCTTTAAAACTCTTTATTTAAATTGTAAACATAATCCCAGTGCTGTAAGTGCCCTCTGTTGGAGACAGAAGAGCATTAACTTGCAGTTAACAACTAAATTATTCATACCCTTACTAAGTTTTGTAGTTTGTGAAGTACCCGGTAGGTAAAACAATTGATTTTTTTTCCTGATTAATGTTTCTTGAGAATGTGACATATTAGAGCTTATATCTAAAAGTTTTCAACAAAATATTTAAAACACATTTAATGCCCTTCCACAAATCAGGCTCTGCCTTACACACATTAACATATTCATGAATTTATATTGTAACACCCATTTTTCATTGTTTCAATTTTGCTGTTATTTTTCACTTCGTTAGATTCCTTGGCAAAACATAATTACTCTTTTCTATGATTTTTTACAAGAGAAAAAAAAATGTTTGAATGAGTGAATCACTTAATACAATTGTGACTTCTTTCATTCTTTCAATTATTCTTATAATCTATTTTTATTTTGTACAGGTGAACTTCCAACAGGCACTAAACCAACTCAGAAGCATTCCTACTTTCCTCTCCCTCCCGGTATGTATCAATAATAATAATAATAGTTGGTTCTTGTATAACTGTGGAGCGCCAGGAGAGTGTCAAGTCTGTCAGACCAAGAAGTTACTAGCAATGGAGTTACAGCTAGCAATTTTACGACCAGAAGTATTACGCAACGCGCGAGATAACGACCGACATCAGAGTGCCGCTCGCCGGAATTTGCCCGAAGGCGACAGCTAGGCCGCTCTCTGATGTACAAGCTTACAAGCCGCCGTCCAAACCCATTCACATTGAGTGGAGTAAAGATTCGCAAACGAACAAAGCAACTGGGCGTGCGCAGTACCGACCTACTAGTCGTGAGCATGCGCAGTTGTTGTTATTGAATTCCAATTGTTTTTCTGATTCCAACGATGTATTTTTCGTCAAATTCTACCATGAAATGGGCTAGTTATGATACTTTTTATGACTCCATATTAAATTTTAGTACTAATTTCATAATTCGTTATAAATATGTTCCGATCATTTGCGGAATTTAGATTGTATTTCATTTGAAAGAGCATGTTTTTATCTTTGAAACCCACCCTATCGGAAGAGTGCCCAGGGGTGCCCATGCGTTTAGATTTGCACGTGAAGATGCCTATGCATTTGGTCAGCTTGGTTTGCGTCGTCTGCTGGGGAAAGATATGCCAGCCCTACGCGTTTAAATTCGTGTTCTGTGCACCTAGTGATTCTTATTTTCTATTCGGCTTGTTGTTTATTTCTGAGTGCAATCTAACGAATCACTCTAGATCACGATCTCCATAATTTTACAGGGTCTAACGTCTATGTATATAAAAGTTAATCTTTTTATGAACAATTAAATTTAAAGTTAGTTTAGTCTACTAGTTTAGTAGGGTCTAGAGCCTAGTAATATAATATTTAGAATCTATAGTGTTTGGACTTTGGATCTCGACAATGATAAATCGAGTCTAATTTTGCTAAACTCGCTAATATAATAATACTAGAAGTTTTTGAAAATAATCCTTGATCATAGTCTTAATTAAAAATCTAGATTAAAAGTTACTCATGATGGTTAAAACTTCATTTTTAGCCATCATATGTTTTTTGTTTTCAGGACTGTCCGAGTGTCATTTTTCCAGGGCAAGGCTAAGGAAGGAGTAAGGTCTAGACCCTAGGCCTAGTTTATTTTTATGGAGGGGGGGTAGTGTTCAGGAAATAATAATGGCTGTATTTGTGTTATAATAATAGGGGGCTCTAAAGTGTTTGGTCTTGGATCTCGACAATGATAAATCAAGTCTAATTTTGCTAAACTCGCTAATGATAACACTAGAAGTTTTTGAAAATAATTCCGTTGATCATTGTCAAAATTCAAAATCTAGATTAAAAGTTACTGACATGCATTACATCATGCATGATGGTTTGAACTTCATTTTCAGCCATCATGTTTTTTATAATTGTGTTGTGAACAAAGAGTTGCTCCTCATGTAGATTATATTTAGTTCCTAATAGACTCCAGAGGGGTCTATACATAGAGGTCCTAGGCTACGACCCAAGGGCAAGGCTAGAGAGTAAGGTCTACTATATTAGTATTAGACCCTAGTTGATTTTGATGAAGGGGGGGGGGACCGGGTAGTGTTAAGGAAATAATAATAGCTGTATTTTTGTTAGCCACTTCATTCTGTTTAATCAGGCAATTTATATGTTACTTAATGATATGAAAACCATTGAAAAGATATGTGAAAAGCCTGTCATAATCGCGCAAGGCTATTTCCTCAAAACATTGCAAAACCGACACGGAATGCAATGTACGGGACTGAAGTCATTACTCAAACGTTTGTGCTTCCTTTTAATAGATCTAGTCTTAATCGTAATAATACTTCCAACAAACTCATTATGAATTCCGATTTTCGAATCATCATGAAAGAGTTTCAATTCACCGATTTCAGATAACAAAGATAACTCGTCATTTAAATCGAAGTCGTACTCGGAATCGGTGCTTTCAGTCAAAATGTTAAAACATACTTCTTTCCTCAGTAACTAAATTTACCTATTTCTTTAGTCCATTCATGTTTGTTCTTCACATTCTGTAATTTTGTAAGCATTATGGTACTTCTTGATGTAAGCACTCCTAACGATGGTAGAGTCGCTGCCCGGCAAGCAGTAGATGGCAGGTTTAACTCCCGCCGGTTCTTAGATTTTTTTCTGACTTGTTTTCAATTACAGATCAATCAATCGATCTTATTTACTGGGTGTAAGCCACAGATATGTTTAAACAATGATTATCATTGTTGTTATTATCATTAAAGATAAAGGTGAGTTCTGGTAATAAAAAGAAAATTTATTCTCACAGAATCAAACGAAAATTACACTGAATGTTCAAGATTACATATAAATGTCATTTTGAAACAATTTCGGTAGAAAATGGATACTGGCTGAGTAATGAGCATAGAAAGATTAGGGGAATCAAGGTGAGCTAGCCCGACACCATTTGTGTAGTCCCATATACATCTTTCTGTGTACAGTGCCTGTTACTTTACCAAGACTTGGCCAAATTTATTATGACTTTGATGACTCCAGAACTTTGCAGTACACACCAAAACTTTTTCTGATCCATTCCACACTTTTCTTTTACAATGCAATCGGATGACCTGAACTCACCTTTAATTTAAATTCTATCTTACCATTTTTTTTCTCCTCATGCAGTGAGTTCTGATTCCTGGTCTTCCAACCCCACCCACAAACAAACCCCAGCGATGGTCAAGCTACCCCTTGGCAAGACCACACCCCTCAAGTCCCGCCTCACCTGGAGTCGGACCGCATCCTTTAGCGCCATCTGTGAGGTGGCTGAGCAGGAGTGCCGCAAGTATTCCTCGGCCCCAAGCAGTCCCGTCAAGGATGAGGAGGAGGATGAGAATGAAGAGAATAGCTCGTCATCGACCCTCAGCAACGGCACCAAAAAAGGTGATTTCATCATATAGCTAGGTGCCTGTGCATGTGTCATTGTGAACATGTAAATTGTGATGAAACTTTAAAAGGTCGGCTAAAAGTGTTTTTACTGTCATTTTTTTGTGGCATGCAGAAGGGTGTAGCCTTCCATTTCTTTTATTGATCCATTGATCTACCTATTCTACATTCTGTATTATTTTCTTTTGCTTAAATTTGATTTATTCGTTGATTAGACCCAGCATTCTCTGCAAAATCACAGTTTTAATATGTTTTAAGTTTTGTAGTTTTTAGCAATTTGGATGCAAAAACTAATAATCTCCCCTATTTCTTAACTTTTCTTCTTTCTACATCAACAGAGGAAGACTTCATTCAGGAGTTTCAAGCCCTGCGAAACAAGTACCCTGCCTGCGTGTCCAGACTGTTGTTCTCTGGCCCAGCCGTGACCCCATCTGACCCTTCACCCCTGACCCCTGACCCAGCACCATTGACCCCCGAGTCCTTGCAGTATCAGCTGAGCCCAAGAGAGACCTCTCAGATGACCACGATGGGGGTAGCCAGCCCCAGAGGCAAGGGAGGAGAATGTAGCAGTGCTTCCAAGAGTAAAGCACAGAAAGTGGTCTATGTGCAGAGGTGAGTGACATTTCCTCTCAATGTCTTTAGTAACCTGTCTATAGCGACCGCCCAAGGGAAACACAAAGTGGTCTTTGTAGACAGGTTCCTTTATAGTACATGATTCAATGAGAAACCATTTTTAAGGAAAACAAAAAATGTGGTCTTTGTAGTCAGGTGGTCATTAAAGCAGGTTTGACTTCTCAGCTGATCCATTTGTATACATGTACTAAGAACACTTTCTATTAAGTCAGAAACATTCATGATTTGTGAACGACTGCCATTTTTACGCCATAAGAACTTTTCTTGCTGGGACAGTTATGTTTCAGTTGTTTTGTTGCATGAAAATTTTGTGATTTTGCATGAGTTTTGGTTGTATATCTGTAAGTGATCTAAACCTGCAAGAACAGCCTAGCTAAAGCCAGGGTAGTATTGAACTACTAGAAGTACAATGAATCCAATATTCCATTTCTTTGTATAATTTTATTGATTTACATAGCACTTTTTCACACAATGTCTTCATCATCATTAAAGGGATCATTCAACGATGTTAAATCTGAGATGCATGTCCCTATGTGTTATCGGTGTCTGTGGTATGGTGTTATATATTGAAGCCCTAAAAAAAATTGCGCTTCAAAATGATCAAGAAGTGCCTCAAAAAGTAAAAACCTTTGAGTGACCGGTTTTACCATACTCGTTTTCCCCAATACACTGTAGTGATATAAAAACCGTTTGGCAAACGCAAAATTTGATTTCGATTTTCAATCATAAATATCTTGATAATCAGACAGGCGATCGGCTTGTAAAAGTCATGGGGTTCCTGATTGACCTAAAGGTTTATAATTATCATTGCAGCATGAGCTAAATCAAGGATTTTTTAAAGGATCTAAGACAAAGTTACCGGATCCCTTTAAAACGTAGTCTGGTTTAAATCTTGGATTTTCTTTGTTCTTTTTAGATTTGTCCCTTTGCTGAATGCCAATACCATGGCAGCCGTGCAAGCAAGCACCTCGCACCAAACGGATCCCGGCAACCCTACCATCGTGACTGGAAACCGAACCATCGTCGCACCAAACAGCTCTGGCGCCCTCGTTGGTGGGCCACGCCCTGCCGTCATATCACCCACTCCAGGTTCCGTCATCCGTCTACTGCCGATGAGACAAGAGAATTGGGTTCAGCTTCCTCATGGCAGTGATATCTGCTCTAGGAATACCCTCAATGGTACTCAACAAGAGACTCTAAGGTAAGGGCTGGTTCAGCAGGACTGAAAAAACTTTTCTGCTTCATCTCTTTCGTGATAATTATTCCACATTATGTGGTCTGGTTAAATAACTTTTGATTCAACACCCTAAAAGATTATGCCAGATGCATGAGTAGATAGAAGATGTTACAGACAGGGACAGAGAGTGCAAGTTGAATGAAGTCAAAATGTGTTGAGACAATGATTTGATCAAGTCTGAAGACCAATCATTTCCTTTTCCTCTACAGTTCTGAATCAAAAGACCAAACTTTTAACCAAGTTCATGTAGGGACTAGGGGATCATCATATGTTGGGGGTGCACAGACAGTGAAAGTGAGAGAGAAATAGAGATAGAGAGAGAGAGAGAAATACAGGGAAGTAGAAACTTGTTAATAAACACATTTGTGCCAAGTGCAAAACATTCAATGCCTAGAAACCTTTCAGAAACATGTTAAAACGTTTTTTTACTAAGAGTTACAAATGATATTATGTTAAAATTCTGGAGAGAGATTTGTGTAATTTGTGTATTTTGTTTTGTATAGCGCCTTGAGTATTAGAAAAGTGCGCTTTATAAATATTAATTTATTATTATTATTATTATTTGATTTAAGTTTGACAACCAACATCTCTTGATTCTTTGCCTACAGCTCAGTGGCTCAGTCAGAGTCGGGAGGAACCCAAATCAAGTGTGCTGGAGTTCCTAACTCCAACCAATTAGTGACCATCATACGACGCAGCAAAGGAGCGGTCAAGCTTGCGCTGGACAAGGAGTTTGAATACCATCCTATTATTAAGAAGGTCAAGTCAGAAACAAATGTTGAGGTAAATTGATTGAGTTATTTCCTTAGAATTCTAGACTTGAGAATCGTTTCATGAAGCAGTCATAAATGCAAGTTTGCCGACATCCCATTGAAGCCCTTGTTAAGTTTAATACAGCCGTTTCAATGAGATGTTGACGAACTTTGACCTTCGGATGGTTTTGTGAAACAATGCCCTGGAGAGTGTTTCACAAAGACTAAGATCGACTTTAAGTTGGACCTAACTATGGCAGGCCTTTCATGCCACTAGTTCCTCTAACCATTCCTGGCATTGGTTTCTCAAGGGACGTACAAATCTGCAGAATTTACCTTTTTTGATAGTTCTTTATCGAAGGAAAAATTATTATATAAAGTTCATAATTGAGAGACCAATGGTGAGAGCAACCAGTGGCATGAATGGCCTGCCATAGTTAAGTCCAACTTAGTCTCTGTGAAACACTCTTCTGGTGTTTTGCATCTGTATGCTAGCTTCGTTAATTGATCTGCCTTGGAAATAAAGCTATTCATGAATGTATTTGCATGATAGCTGGCATGTATGTCAGTTTTATAATACTTTCATACATAGTTTTGTTTTACTAACATGTCAGGATTGTGAATGAGATCTTATATTAAGTGAATGTAAACTAATATTTGGCCTTAATCATGCAATCACAAAAAAGGAACTTGTATTGAAGGTTACAATAGAGATGCCAACCAGTACGATTTTTATATATATATATATTTTTTTTAAACCCATAAAAAAAAAAAAGCGAAATCGCATAGAAACATGTACAAGTAAACCCTCGTAACCCCCCAAAAAAAACATTGTTTACAATTGTTTCATTAAATTTTAATGAAAGAGCAAACATTTTACTTGACTGTACAATAGTAAACATTTTTCTGAAATTTTACTGGGCCGACGGGCCAGTGGTAGTGTCAAGTTTTCGTGAAAATCTGATTTTTCTCTCCAAAATCTGATTTTTTTTAGGATACTCAGTCTGTTTTTTTTGTGTCAAGAGGTTGGCATCTCTGTTACAAACAAGACAAAACAAAAAACACACTTCAGTCCGTCTGTATTGGTCATTAGCAAATGCCGACGCTTAGCTTGTATCATGCCTTGAATGTTTAGAATATCCTTAACATTTGAAGCTTTTCTTCTTTCCCTCTATTTAGAATCCACCTGCCAAGGTAGCAGTCTCTGAGCCTGCCAAGAACCCCACCGTGATCATCACCCACCCCACCCCTCTTGTCTCCATGCCCGAAGGACCCCACCCCCAAGCACATACCCCAGCGCCCCACCCACAACACCATGCTGCCCAAGTAGAAACAGGTAAGATAACGTGCACTCTAATGTACCATTTGAATGCCACTCTCCACCCGGGTGTAGAGTACCATTTGGATGCCACTCTATGAAATGCTTGTGTCAGCCGGGCTAGCAATGCCAGGGTAATAATAATGGTAAAATGAAACCTACATGTATGTATAAATACTGATCAAGAAAGACAAGAAAAATCGGTCTTTATAGGCAATTGGTCATTATGTACAGGTTCCTTTCCTGATACGTTTCATTGAGAAAGCAGTTTTAAGGGAAACAAGAAATGTAGTCTTTATAGTGGTCTTTCAAGTGGTCTTTCTACACAGGTGGTCACTAAAGCAAGTTTCGCTGTATTTTGTACGTCCCTTGAGCATTCCCTTTGAAGGATATTATTATATGCATCAGGCTAACATGGCCCTATATGGTTACTCGTCACAATGCAGGGAATAGGTATCTGGAGAATATGTGCTGGTTTAAGACATACCAGACCTCTGAATAGCCCTGAATTCAATGTATTCTATGATTCTGTGTCATGCAATTATCATTATTAAACCTCATATTAAAGAGTAAGACTCTAGTATCCACTCAAACTTCATTCTCTCTATGACAGGACAAGATGAAAAGTGTAGGATTGTGAACAGGTCTTTGATTCAGGTACTTGGTCCAACGTAGATGTTTTAATGTTCTGTTCCAGATTTTCTTGGGAACTTCTAGTTTGTCGTTATTTCATTGTTGTTCATTGTTTCAAGTTTTGTTCGCATTTTGTTATCATTTTTTCCCCACCAAATGAAAAGAGTAGGATTGTGAACAGGTCTCTGATTCAGGTACTTGGTCCAGCGGAGAAGTTCAATGTTCTGTTCCAGATTTTCTTGAGAACTTTTAGTTTCTTGTTGTTATTTCATTGTTCATTGTTTCAAATTTTGTTCGCATTGTATTATCGTTTTATTTCCAACCAACTGCATGCATTATTGATCCTTCAGTTTGATCATTGTTAAGAAGTTGCAGCATTATTGTCATTTTTTCCAGTTTTGTTACTAATTATAAATCAGCTTTGTAAAAGGTTTTCAGAGAACTGATTTTCGAAAGGTGGAATTCGTTGATTCATCTGTAATATAACTGAATTTCTCCATGTTTCTCTATGGATTTTGACCCAAGTTCAGTTTCAATGCACCAACGCCACCAACCAAGTGATTAATTTGGATTACCAGACACTAATATATTACATGTTTTGTTAATCTCTTTAATGATGTTATTGTTTTGTTTACTTTCAACAGTATTGCTATATATGAGCAGAAATTTATGTTTTTTTAATACACCCTGTACTTACCCGAAATTTGGTCTGATTAGAGAATTGATAATTCTGATTTCCACCTCTCTCATCTAAGCCATTAACCTTTTCTCCACTTCACTTTCTTCATATGTTGTAGATAAAAGTGAACTATGTTATGTCAAACAAACTCAAGAAATTGAAGAGTAACATGTAATTATAATTATTTGATAGAAATATTGATGACTTATTGATTTCATGTATATTTTCTTATATTTGACAGGAAACCCCACATGTTAGGAATGATTCCAAGCTGAGACGAGCGGCCCTCAAGCACGTCAAACGCCGTCTCACAATAGACCTGGATAAAGAACCATCGGAGACAACCGATCAAGACTCGAGGCCTACAGGCGATAATTCTAAGAATGCGAGCAAGAAAATGCCTAGATGTCACTCTCTCTCAGAACTAGACCAAAGAAAATGCAACATTTTTCCAGATAATGGGCTTATAGTCCCATACCTAGAAACAAACAGTGAAATACTTGGAAAAGAAAGAGAGCGGACCGATCCGTCCTTGGATGAAGCGGAAAGAAGAACAAGCGTAGTGAGCGTATCGAGGGAACACAACTACAGCTCTCACAGTGTGAAAATGAAATTTGGAGGAAAGTTTGGAAGCCTAAAGAAAAATCCAGAGGATGCTAAGTCAGACAATCCTGGCAGTGTGAAAACCTCAAGAGATGTGGTGAAAAGCAGTGATAGCAACGAACAAGATCGGTCTTCAAGTTCTGGAGAGAAGTGCAAAGGAATGTTGAAGGAAGCTCCAGGAATGAAATCTCATTTTGAGAGAACAGAGCAGGGACTCTCTGAGATGGATGGGAAAGTAAATTTGGAGGATTGTTGGCTTTCTGCTAGCTTTCCTCCCCCATCGCTATCAGGTTTTCCTACCTTCCTTCAAGGGCGTACCAGCGGAGGCACTCCTCGTCCGGGTTCCAGTCGACCCAGCTCTGTTGTAAGCATTGGTGAGCTTGACCGATGGCTGTTTCCGGGTGACACCGCCTCCCCGATGGTCACAAGCGGTCAAGTTGTCAAGACGGTCAGCACACCTTGGGTGTTATCACCGACAGTCACCTCAACTCACTCATCCCCTCCGAAGCTGACTACCCTAGCCAGCCCAGGTGGCCATGGTGTTGCTCTGGCATCCCCTAGGCCAGTACTGCCACAGACCAATCACCACATGTATCTGTCACCACATCGCTCCCTTGTCGATGTCAGTGCAGGAATATCCCCTGAACCTCTCTTCACAAGCACGCCAAAGCCTTCCACTGCGTCAATCAAGTACTTCAATTCAGATTTTATTAGTAGCCAAAGGGGTATGGAATCTGTTAGTTACTCTGGAGACGATACAACAATCCCCGGTCCTCAAGACTGCCATGAAGATCTTGGCAAGTTGAAGCCTTTGGAAGGAATTCCTTTAGAGCAGCAGAGTGCACCTGCAACGATGTCACAAAGTACTTTTCAAAAGCTACCTGAGACTGAACATGTGTGTCCCAAGGTAAGGTCAGGAGGAAAATGCACTCAGCCGCCAGCTTTTGGAGATGAGCGTCTGCCTATGATTATGTCGACGTCTAGTTCACAGTCTTCTACCCTGCCACCTTATCTGATGCGTTCAAAAGCAGCAGCATCATCCAGAGTGCCCGATGGATCCAAGTTGCTTTGTAGGCCAATGGTTCATCCTGCAGATACCTGTAGTTCTAGTCAAGGGTTGGTAAATATGGAACGGGTAGGCACTACATCAGTGCAAAGACTACCTGATCTGCAGAGTGGTGATTCAACCAAAGACAATTCCATGAATCCTTCTGCATCTCTTATTCACCATGTACCCTTACACCTACTGCAGTCAATCCCTTCTTCAGTGCAAAAACTATCTGATCTGCAGAGAGGTGATTCAACCAAAGACGGTTCCATGAATCCTTCTGCATCTCTTATTCACCATGTACCCTTACACCTACTGCAGTCAATCCCTTCTTCAGTGCAAAGACTACCTGATCTGCAGAGAGGTGATTCAACCAAAGACAGTTCCATGAATCCTTCTGCATCTCTTATTCACCATGTACCCTTACACCTACTGCAGTCAATCCCTTCTTCAGGAGAAGCGATTAAGGCTTGTCATGCACCGTCAAAACCAGACTTTTCTCTTCAGAGCCTCCCTCAGTCTCCGCACAGTTTCCCTGTTGTCAGCTCAGGACTCAGTACAGGGCCGTCCAAGAGCCTACCTCAGTATCCCCACAGTTTCCCTGTTGTCAGCTCAGGACTTGGTACAGGGCCGTCCAAGCTCTGGAAGTCACCTTCAATACACCAGATCCAGCAGAGGATGCAGCAAAGAATCCCCCAGTCAGGGATCGCATACACTCTCAACGGCACAACGTATACGATACATGTCAGGCCCCGTACAGGAAACCCCACTCCATCAGGGACTTCCAGTTCAGGCTACATACCACCCTTGAACATCAATCCTACAACCCCAGTGAGCTCCTGGAATAGGTGTCACCAAGAGGCAGTTTGTCGCATGAGAAGTCCTCTAGGTGGACCACATCCTCTGCAGGTGGCTCATGGACCTGCTCCAGGATGTACTCCAAGGTTCGCCACCCAGAATAATCCCAATCCTGACACCAAGGCAGCAAGTCTTGGCAGTGTTCCCTCGGGCAGTCGTGTAAATGGTGTCATTGCCCGAGAGGACTGCGGTAGCTCCAACGCTGAGGTCCCAAGCACAGTTCCTCAGCACCGCCCTTGGACCTTTCCATGTCCCGTTGTGCAAGGGTTATCAGTCAGTGGTGACACTCTTGCTCCTAGGCAGACGAATTGCAATGATTTCATCACATCAGGCTAGCAGTGTGGATACAAACGTGATGTTTGTAAGCGCAATAGAAGACATGTTTTGTCAAAGAAACTAATCTTTGATCCCGTCCTCGTATATACAAGCCAGTAAACTTGAGATAGGATTTGCCGAAGCCTTATGCTTGTTATAAGATGGTACCCATGCCTTGATGAATTATTTCTTTGAATAATGACTAATTATTTGCCATAAGTGCCTAAATCTAGATTGATTTCTATGCAAAGTACAAGCAGTCTAATATTTAAATCTCCTTTATGAAATTTGTAAGCAAGACTGATACTTGATGGAGTAATCCCACTGGCAGCTCACTCAGGAAGCTATACTGGGATGGTAGGTGAGGCGAGTGACTGCAAGGAGTGCCATGACGTGCAGAAATGGTGTGTGGACAAAGCACTTGTCAATGTATAGTAAAATATGCTAGGTTCAGTGCAAGTAAACATTGATGTGTATGCTTTTGAAATCATGAATATGTGTATATATTTTATATTGATTTTTATTTAATTTATTACCTCCATGAGACCAAGACAAATATCCAGTATTGATCTTAAAGTCTTTTTCCATGGTATTTTACAGCAGCATTACATTATGTTACATGCATAACAGGATTTTTTTTTTTTTAAACAAAATTATTTTAAGCCTGTTGACCACATTACGAGGACAGTATTGCCATTATTAAACTTAGATAGGGTTTAATTCCTTTCAAATGCTGCAAACATTTAGAGGCAAAGGTATTATTTTGTCTTTTTCGCAGGGAATTTTGTAATGCTCCCACCTACTTGAATGATGAAATGCCATATAAACATGCAAAGGAAATACATATACAGTTAACTAAATTATTTATACCCTTACCAAGTTTTTTAATTGTTCAAGTTTATGAAAAATTGATTGGTCCCAACATGTGTCTTTAGAATCTGACATATTAACCTTTATATCTTAAAATATTCAAGAAAGGTTCAAATTCACCCAATCCACCTTTCATTCTTCAGTCTTCGCTTATGAAAAATGCAAAAAAATAGCAAGCTTACATGGGGTATGAATAATTTAGTTGTTCACTGTACATGCAGATTTGCTATTTGTGTTTATATACTATTCCATAAATGATTGTGTGTGGTTGAGGTTTCATCTGGTTTATCCAGCATTATTATGCATTAAATTCTATGCTGCTCATATTACAGTCAAACATGTCTATAGCAACCGCCCAAGGGAAACACAAAAAGGGGTCTTTGTAGACAGGTGCCTACAGTACATGTACATGTTTCAATGAGAAACCCATTTTGAAGGGAAACAAAAATATGTGGTCTTCAAAGTAGACAGGTGGTCACTAAAGCAGGTTTGACTGTACATGTACGTGTGCTGCCTTAGCCATTTTTCAGTTTTCAAAACTTTTAACAATAGACGACATACAAGTTGTCCACGTACAGGAAGATATCATCTGTTGAGCGCAAGAAGGGCTTTAAGTTTAACTTTATATCAAAGTATATGTTTATGACTTAATGCCATTCTGGCCCCAAAACAGACGGAGTGAAATTGTTATGAAAAAATATTGAGAAATGTTTATCCCAGACATTAGTCCTATTGACATTTTACACTCTATTATCTAAACAATATTTTTTAAATGATTTTTATTTGTGCATGTCATGTGTATCGCATTGTTGTTTGATTCTACAAGTACATAAACATGTATTGATATTCTTATCTATAGAAAAAGCCAAAGTTTCGTTTTTGTGGAAGTCTTGATTATTTTTTCTCTCCTTTTCTTCCTTGCAATCTGCTTCTTTTTCAACACAAACATTTATAAATATTTTTAAAACAAAACATATGTCTAGGTCTGATTAAAAAAAAAACATATCTCAGATCAAGATACTATATTATATATATTTTCTGTAAATTTAAGATTTCATGGGTAAATTAATACATTTTTATTGTACTAGAAACAATTTCATGAAAGTTTTTAAAAAGGTTAAATAGTATTAGTTATTTTAAAATGCAAACTGTTGATAGTCTTTAGACTACAATGATGAGGTGCTTTAACAAAAAAGAATGTTTCAACTTTTGTTTTACCATGTTAACTTAGTGTACAAGAAACGAACATATACATTATACCTGTACTTGGACCAAAACAAATGCATGTTTAAAGAGATTATTTTATTTTGTTTTTGTTTTTAGGTTTTTTGAAGTAAAGAACAAATTTCACAATCCCTTGATATTTATTTAACATCTAGAAACAATGCTCTCTTTTATTTATCACAGTACATAAAATTGAAATTATAGATAATTTAATATGTAATCGTAAAATATAAAAATTTGCATGTACTTCTGTGGAACACAGGGGTGAATTATGGAGATTTACAGAGAGTACTCTGTATTTATTAGCACTACTGGTAAATTTATATACATTGACTATTAAGGTTTTTATGAACGCATTTTAATCAGAAGTCTACTGTTGCAATTTAGCATATTCTAAGTATTTTAATTTTGGATGTATAAAAGGAGTTTCTAATTTACTTTGGAAAGAGCCGGAGAGCAGAGGCCACTCATGCACTTCCGTATGCATATCTGATTGTTCACGAATGACTTCTTTATAGCCTTCAAGCTAATGTTTTGAACACTAGATTTTCTCTCTTTAGTTCTGGCAACTTTTTAAAAACATTCAAAGTGCAGTTTAGTCCTAATTTTGCCTCAAGAGATTTCTAGGTTATTTTTTCATGTGGAAGGGTCGGCAGGTATGGAGATTTTTTGACAAACTGTGTCCCATGCAGAAATATGTATGGGATTTATTAATGTGCACTTAATGGGTATATATCCATTTTTCTGTACATTCCTTCTGAGTGCATGTACTATGTACATGTATGTGTAAATTAACATGTGTATTTTTAATGGTGTGCTTCCTCTATACATGCATGACATACTGTATGCCTACTGCGTTTAATTATTCCTGTATAAAATCTGATTCTCATCATTTGTTGTATGTAATGGGAAAGTACTATATTGTAGATAACTTGATTGTACAGGTAAAATAAATCTGTGATTTGCCAAGTTTAAAACAATTTTTATGTCTTTGCCTTTTGTGATGTAGTTGGTAGTAACAAGCTCTGATATCAGTATTACAAAAATGGGAGATAACAGATTTCTTAATTTTTTTATTTTGTAGATTTTTGGCATGAAGATGAACAAGAAGAATTTTGGTTCAGGAGTCTTTAGAGCTCAGAAAACTACACTAATTTTGTAAACAGAGAACTTTTTTTCGCTCAGGATTAGTACTATTTGTTTAAAAGAGAATGTGATTTGCTAAATGGAAAAGTAATTTGTGATATTTTTCTTTCTGCATGGATCATATGTGCGTGCATTAATTTTTATCGTATGCACCGAGAGTGCATTTTTGGTGATAACTACTGTCAATTTGTTGACTTTATGTTTGTATCGTAGACCCATCTTATAAAACAAATAATACATTTTTTTTTTAACTTGTGCATTAGTGATATATGCACTGCACTTGGTCAAGTCACAATGAGACGGACAATGAGCTTCACAAGTCTCATTCATTATCATACTATAACTTAACCGTGCATATTCCCTAATGCACAAGCTAAAAACATGTTCCATTTGTTTT
The DNA here is from genome assembly GCA_035222895.1 of Strongylocentrotus droebachiensis. NCBI lineage: Eukaryota > Metazoa > Echinodermata > Echinoidea > Camarodonta > Strongylocentrotidae > Strongylocentrotus > Strongylocentrotus droebachiensis. Next base: position 8,700 of record JAVYIG010009769.1, on the reverse strand, counting down.
TTAAGATGGGTCTACAATACGATATAAAGACAACAAATTGACAGTTGTTATCACCAAAATGCACTCTCCATGCATATGGTAAAAATGAATACATGCACACACGAGTCATTTCAATGCTTCTCATTGGCTACATCCTTAAACCCATTTTATAATTGTCCTAAACTCTCATGGTAATACAGACAGAAAAATATCACAAATTGCTTTTCCATTTAGCAAATCACACTCTCGCATTTGCAAACGTGTATTACATGAATCTGATTCAGACCTAGTTCACCAGTCCTCTGGAATCTCCTCACAAAAGAATATCTCCAGAAGAATTTCTTGCTTGATCTATATGCCCCCCCCATTTTTGTTACATTGTTGATTTATTCATATATTTTACAGGGCCAGTCCCCTCCCAGACCATCCCTTAATTGCTTCACTCCATACTGGTAGTGCATTCAGTGTACATTCCTGGTCGAACATGCAATTTTCATAGAAATATTGACACACAAATTCCTGACCATTTGAGAAAGGACTGCCCCCACACCCTTCCCTATTTGGTCCCTCTGCTCCCTCGCAAAATACCCTCTCACTAGCTGCCTGAACTCTGATAGGCCACTGACCAACAGGCTTGACTCCATGAGATAGTATATCGAGGGTTCAGTGACACAACTCCATATTTTGCCAAAATGAGTATTTGATATAAAAATGTTCAGAAAAATATGGGCTTTCCAAGAAACACAAAGACTTAACTCCACCCAACACCCCATTGAAATCACCATTGAAATCAATGGCTAGTGCTCACCGACACATGAACCACCGTTTCTCAGAATGGAGTTACGTCTTGGTGTCACTGACCCCTCGATATGTACCGGTAGTCTGAATATTATGAAAACATTCTAAACTTTCTTATTGGTCAACAGATTTGTCTGTTTCCATTATTCATTTGTTTCTCTAATTTATCTTGGTTTGTATTTCATATCTTTAAAAAAAAGTGTATTACAGTTGAAACTCATTATAAAGAGCTCTGATATAGCAAGATATCTGTTTTAACAGGTGATTTTGCTGACCCCAACGCTTTATATATATATATATATATTTTTGTTTACCCTGAATATATCAAGGTAATTTCCACATTCCCAATGATCTTGTTATATTGAGTTTCCACTGTATGTAATTATTAGGACAAGAGATAGAGGAAAATAATAACAAGACTAAAAGAATGGTTAAGAATGCAAGAAAGCACATTTACATTTATTTTTACATAGCATAAATGATAACATATGAATCACTTCATACTTAAAAAGAAGAGTATTTTAACAAACCAAAACAATTATGATAGTAAACAATATTTTGTTTGTTTGTGCAAAGTATCTTGGCATGTGTCACACAAATAATCTCACATACCACATTATATATATCATGGGATATATATATACCAAAGCCTTATTCAACTGTTTCCAGTGAAAATTTAATCTATACCTATGTTAAAAGTGTTGTCATTGAGCTTAAATCAAGTCGTTAAATGGGTACCGGTAGTCTTTAAAAGCGACTGTGTTGCACAAAGCAATCCCTCGGTCGATTGTTGCCTAGAGTCTCAAGCAAAGTTGCAGGTGTGGCAAATAAGCGACTATGCAGACAGGCGAAGAAAGCATTCAAAGTGTTTAACAGCTATTTAATTATTTCTTGTACTTTCTTATTAAAGTAAATCGTAAAGGACCAATCACTCTCAAAGAGTTTAATAATAATAATAATAATACTCTGCTTTTATATAGCGCCCAATACAACGATGGGCCTAAGCGCTTTACAGATATATTATTACCTCGGTCATCGGATTTAGGCTTACCCGCACACAATGTATGCACATTTTCCACTCCCTGGGGAGTTTGTAGGCTGGTATATTAGTAGATGACCTAAAATCATCGCCTGAAACTTCTGAGATATTCCAAGGAAACAAAGCCTCACAGCCACAGGAGGAACTCAACATCTCGCCCATTTGAGAATGCTTTTGAGAGTGTTGCCAATTTGAGGATTAAAGAGGAAGTTAATGCTTAAGATTGTCAGGAGACTTTTCGATATGAAGGGTATCTTTGAATGAAGGAACTATATAAACCATTCAATACATTTAAATGTAAATGCTATCAATGAGAAAACTTTTCATGTATCTCCTGTCTATTTCAAAACCTATCTCTGTTTTTCAAAATTAATATGTTCATTAATACTATCACATTTACATATGATTTGCATAAAAAGAGAACTTACATTTTTTTATCAGCTACAATGTACAGAATAGAAGTGCATAAAACATTATTGAAAAATAGAGTTTATAAACATAGATACATGTAGTACAAAGACTGTAGTGGTTAAAAATGTATGATAAATTTATACAATTAAGGCCTCCTTCAGATATGATGTGGCCAAACCGTTGCGTTAAAAGGAAAATGGTGATGTAAAGTGTTAACACGCGTCACATTTCTGTATCTTATAACACATAGGGCTCAGTGAATATGCACAGAACGTAAAAATGCCACAGCGCTTTACCATGTCATATCTGAACGAGCCTTACAGTGGGGGTGTGTTCCCTCCCTCCGCCCCTTCTTGACAAAATGGTAATGCTAATGTAGAAAACATGATAAAGATGGCACATAATTAAGGGTTGAGATCATGTAAATTTCTCAAGGAATTGTGTTTTTCCAAGTCTGTAGTTCTAGAAGTCCATAATTCAATGAAATTCTTGTACACTTTATGATTACTTCAACAATGTCAAGATCCTAAATTACTTTAAACTCTTTTTTATGTTACCAGTTATCCAACAATTTTTTTTAAAATCTCACATTTTTATCGTACTTGTAATTTGGCCTGAATTTATAAATATTTGTTTTTGCTTTAATATTGAAGAAAAAACCCAACTTCGAATAGAGGCCTGTTATTAAGTTTTTATTTTGTATTTAATTTTTTTAATAATCTCATTGTTAAAATAACAATTTTTTATCAAACAAGGATCTTTAATGAATCTTCTATATACTCGAGGAAAAAAACACTTAAAAACATGTACAGTACTACTAATTGGCACTTTGCAATTTAATGCAGCAAATGTCTCGATACCTGGTCAAAAAAACAAGATGGCTTACTTGTTTTTGCTAGGGCATATGAATAAAACACATTCTCCACATTATATAATCTTCCCAAAGTGGAATCTAACTAAAGGGCAAGCATTTTCTTATCGGTTATGCAATCGTAAGTGTTGTATTATCTTACAATACAAAAACACAACTTTAAAGACAATAGGTATGTACACAAATGGCAAGTGTCGCAATGTGCAGGAGAAATGCCTTTTGCATCTGTTGCAGCGAAATTGTGGAATCGGCTACCCACTACTGTGAAGAATGCTTCTTCTGTCGGTTGACCTATTCAAGAAACTTCCAAAGGCCCATTTATTCCGTTACAGCATATTGAATTGCATTAACTCACCTGGGGGGTGTTTCACAAAGATCCTTGAACTTATCTCTAAGTTGGACTGAACAATTATGGAACGCCATTAGCATCTTTAAAAAAAAATTGTAATTTTTTTTTTAAAAGGCATACAAAGTTGATTCAAATCTTTCACATTTTTCTAATATCAAGGAGATTTTATGTTCTTGATGTGAAATTGTAAGAAGTCTAAAATACTTGAATTTTCGCTTTTGAATATATTTTATTTTAAGCCTACAAAATGGCTCTCCATTAGTTTTAAGTCTAACTTAGAGTTAAGTTCGACTTAGGATCTTTGTAAAATACCCCCCTGATATACTTTAAAGTGATATGTTCTTGTTTTAATGGCCCAATTGTGTGGAGCATTAATGTGTGCAGCATTGAGTAACTGCAGGGAAAAAGTGCTATATCAAAACCTCTTGGATTTGAATGACTAAAAACATGTTCACTTCCTGGACATAGAAAACCATTTGGCAAAGAGCCATGATTTTCTTTAATATCCAATGTGCAGATCGAGGCCTCACTAAAATAACAGAAATGCTAGGATGAAAGAAAAACATTCAAGTTACGTGTCTTCTACACAGTGGTTGGTTTTTATCAGCTATTATTTCACCATGATTAGCTCATTTCTAAAGAGGAAATTTTTCTCAAGAAAACAATTTAGAAATGTAAAAACACTACTGCACCTTGCTTTTAAACTGATATCCAGAAACTAAATTAATTTTGCAAGGTGAAGCATACAATGTGCCAAATTCCCTTGATGAAATATCAATTCACTGTAAGAGCTGCCCATGTGCAAGATAATTTTTTTTCCATACATTTCCATATGGTAGCCATTGGAATTACCCAACCCTTCAATAATTACACTGATTGGTTAGAATATATAAACCAATCGATGCCATGAGATCAGGATAGCAAAGATTGCTATATGTGATATCGAGGGTTCAGTGACACAAAGACGCAACTTCATATTTTGCCAAAATGAGTATTTGATATCAAAATGTTCAGAAAAATGTGGGCTTTCCAGGAAACACAAAGACTTGACTCCTCCCAACACCCCATTTAATTCAGTGGCTAGTGAAACACAGATTTAACTCCTTAAGGCCCAAGTGGACCTCTATCTTCAAACCACTTTTTCTCAAAATGGAGTTACGACTTTGTGTCCCTGATCCCTCAATATGTGATTCCAATGTGGCTGTTATGGAATTACCCGTCTCTGTCATTTTGTGTGTGAAAATTAAAATGTCTCTCATTATAAAAAGGATGTTTCAGAGTCATCAGCAGGGACCTCTATCTTTAAACCACTTTTTCTCAAAATGGCAAAAATGGAGTTACGTCTTTGTGTAACTGACCCCTCAATATGTGATTCCAATGCGGCTGTTATGGAAATACCCGTCTGTCATTTTTTTTGGTGAAAATGTCTCTCGATATAAAAAGGATGTTCCTAAGTCATCAGCAGGGATTGGCTGAGCAGGCACGCATCTCCTTCAACGGATCACAGGGGGCGCCGTCACCCCTCGCTCTCCTAGCGACATCCCTCATCCTGAACTCAATCCCCATCTCGCCGCCGCATGATACAGAGCAGTCAGACCACGGCCCCCATTCACTCATCCGACAGTCTCGTGATACCGATGCTGTAATAATAATAATAATAATACACAACATTTATTATGGCCGTTTCTACTGTTGTTTCTAAGCGCACATTGTCTTTCTACAAATTACCAACCAAAACTTATAATAAACACATAAATTATAAAGAGAAAGATTACTGGCTTAGAAAATCAATTTTATATCATTTATGTTCAGTTATAATATGACTATCGTAGGCAAAAGAAGATATACAAAATGTAAAGCCTAGCCAATCATTACACCTCTCCCAAAAGAAAAGAAACTAGACTACCGGTATATGTACAGGAGATCCTGTCCATTCTATTTTGTTGTACATATACTCTTGTTCCACGTTTCACAAAAAATGTAGCTCATTAGTCTTCACTCAATAAACAGGGTGCCACCCCCCCCCCCCTAGAAAAGAAATGACTAGCATGGGTCTGCTTCCATTGTTGCAGAGGAAATTTTACCGTTACCAGTAGATGGGGATGTTTTAAGAAAACGAGAGATCTATACTTTTATTATTATTTTTTCTTTATTGCGACCAAAACTTCGGGTTGGATTTAAAATCAAAATCAAAATACGAACATATAGATAATGAAGGTAGAAATAGTGTAAACAAAGGTCAAATAAACTATCGAGTCTGATACATCAATATATGAATAACAATGCGCTATGTACATCCAAATTATTACATTATAAAATAAATTAAAGTAAGCTCATGAGTACAATAATTCATAATGATTGTATATAACATTATAATTAATTAGGGTATACTAGGGGTGATAGTGAGAACTAAAAAAAAATGCAACTAACAACATTCCCCCCTTTTGAGTAAGAAAATTGGGGAAAATTGGGGAAAATTGGGGAAAATTGGGAAAAAAAGGGAAAAAATAGGGAATATATGGGTAAAATCAGGAAAAAAAAAAAATCGGGGGAAAAAAAAAGAAAAGAAAAAATCAGGGAAAAAAAAAATGAGGAAAAAATGGGTAATAATCAGGCCTGATATTACTTACTACATCTGCCCACGTTGCATGATTGTCTTTCCTTGGTTTGCCCGCATTCCTCTCCTCCGTTACGAGGTCTCTGCTTGATCATCCTCTGCCGTAGCATCTTACCCTTCCCACAAGACTTAGAACACTCCGACCACTCACCCCATGCCGTCATCATACAGTCTACTACTTTACCTATAGAAAACAAGAACAAGGAAAGTCATAAGGAGAAGACTGAATGTCATCATACAGTCTACTACTTTACCTATAGAAAACAAGGATAAAGAAATTCATAATGTGAACTATTAAAGTTCAATCCTATCATACAGTTAACAACTAAATCATTCATACCCTTACCAAGTTTTGCAATTTTGTTTAAGTATGTGAAGAATTAGTTTCTATTTTCACGAAGTGATGGTAGTGAGGAAAATCTGCACGCAAATTGTATGCGATTTTCATTGACTACCGTTACTTCGTGAAAATAGGGATGAATTGATTTGTCCCCATCAATGTTTCTTGAGAATGTGACACATTAAAACTTACATCCAAAAGTATTCAACAATAGGCCGTAATTCAGCCACTCTACCTTTCATTCTTGAGTTACGAATAAAACAACAACAAAAACACATCAAAACAATTTACAAGGGGTATGAATAATTTAGTTAATAACTGTTTATACTTTACATAGAAACATCAAACAGAGATATACCAACAACATTAACCCAGTTTACTCCTTGACCTAAAGAAAAAACATGAAAGACATTAAAATGTATGCTGTCATCATAAAACAATCCAGTCTCCACCTCAACATAGTAATACCAATCAAAGATAATTTAAACGTTAGGTGTCATCATGTAGTCTACTAATTTACCTAGTAATAGGAATCAATAAAAATCTTATAAACAATCCGGTCCACTACTTTACCCACAAATAAGAATAAAGAAATTCATAAAGATTAAGTTCAATAATAATAATAATAATAATTAGCTCTTATATAGTGCATTTAATTACAGAAGGTAATACCAATACCAATACTAATTTAAACCAAAACCAAAACTGCCTTTAAAATAAAGGGAAAAGATTGGGGTACGTGTAATAAATGCTTTAACAAATCAATTAAAAAAGATGTTTCATAATGATCCCTTTTATGTGCAAAAGTTGACAGCCATTTCCAAATTGATTGAGTATTTTTGGAAACTTGTAAAAAAAACTTATTTATGCTTCTATCTACTTTGACTGATGTCCATAATTTTGGAATCAATAACAAATACCCTATAGCATTGTATATGCATATTATTCTCTACTTATTTTACTCTTATAAGAAATTAATTTCTGCTGCAAAAAATATGTTTTCAATCATATCACAAGAAATTCCCCTTGAGTAATCCACATGGGCTCTGATAATAAATTGAAATTGCATCTTAAACCTATTAATTCAGCTTGGATTTATCTGCCTACAGGAGTTGCCATGGAAACCAGTCATTTTTACTTGGTAACCAAGAATCGGATTGAGCCTCCCGCTTGGCTTACTAATTGTATCCTGATTGAAAAAAAAAATTCAACCTACTTTATACAGCTTAGGCTTGCTTTCAAGGAGAAAGCTATTTGGAAGGACTGGGGTAAAATGCATTGCAGTAGCAATGCATATATTTGTCAAGATAATCATTCCACATTTTGTGATTTGGCTCAATAACTTTAACTTATGGATACTCATGGGTAAGAGTGTTGTCAAAAAGTTGAGAAAAATTTCATTAAAAAAAAAATAATAAAAAGTGATTTTTAATCTCAAAACATGTTGCATATTTTAAAGCTTATTATTCTGTTTAAATAGCACTCTTTTCGATAGCACTCTTACCCATGTAAAGTACTTGCAGAGACATTAATTTTTTTTTTAAACAATGTAGTACTAAAAGACAAATATTATTGTTGCCAATTCGAAAAATAAAATGTGATCAATTAAGCTTTGAAAATAAATCCTGTCCTGAATGGGCGATACAGTTATCAATATCAACGTCATAACATTTCTTGTAAACAATGGATCTCACTGTAACTAATGTTTAAGAGACGCAAAACTAAATTTAATTCTGACTATTGAAATACAGTTATTCACAACAAGTGAATGGTACATGTTTCGCAATGAGGCACAGCACACAAAGATATAAAGAGAGAGAAAGATACAAATACAAATATTAAATATCCCTAAAAGGTTAAACTAAAATACCATGGGTTAATATACTTCATTTGCTATTCCTACTGAGTAACATACACAACTAAAACCAAATCAATAAATCTAGACTCACCTCTCCTTTTAGGAGGCATGGTTTGAATATCAGTACCTGAAGAAAATGAGAAAAGATAAATCATTAGTATATTTAATCACTTTACACTGTTTCATGCATTCAATGTTTCAAAGTATAAAACCAAGCATATGCCACAAAATCATTGAATACTTTTTAAAAGAGACACACATGGAGTTAACCGAATCGATGTACTGTAAATATTTTCAATTTTCTAAAGCATCATTTTATTGATCATATCTGCATAATAAAAGAGATACACATGTACATAAAACAAAATTCCCAGCAGATGCAGAGCGTAAAGGTACACAAAGAACAATAACGTACATTAAATACATGAACAAGTGAAC